>JANHGN010009718.1:0-11272 GCA_024605025.1 Megaceryle maxima
CCAGTCTGTAGCACTGCAGGGGGTTACTGTGGCCAAAGTGTAGGACCCTACACTTGGTCTTGTTAAACTTCATATTACTGGCCTCAGCCCATGGACTCAGCCTGTCCAGGTTCCTCCGCAGCATCTCCTGACCCTCCACCAGATCAACACTCCCCCCCAGCTTAATATCAGCCTCAAATTTATTAACGGTACACTCGATGCCCTCATCCAGGTCATCAATAAAGATGTTGAATACAGCTGTCCCTGGGGGACACCAATGGTCACTGGACACCAACTGGATGTGGCATCATTCACAACCACTCTCTGTGCCTGGTCGTCCAGACAGTTTTTAACCCAGTGAAGGGTGCACCTGACCAAGCCATGGGCTGCCAGCTTTTCCTGGAGGATTCTGTGGGAGACATTGTCAAAGGCTTTGCTGAAGTATAGGTAGACCACATCAGCAGTCTTCCCCTTGTCTACCAGATGGGTCACCCAGTCATAGAAAGAAATAAAATTTGTTAGGCAGGACCTTCCTTTCCTAAACCCATATTGGCTGGGCCTGAGCCTCTGGTTGTCTTGTACACACTGATTGATGGCACTCAGGATGATCTGTTCTATAACTTTGCCAGCCACCACGGTCAGGCTGACAGGCCTATAGTTTTCTAGATCCTCCTTCCAGCCCTTCTTGTGGGTGGATATCACATTGGCCAACCTCCAGTTATCAGGGACCTTCCTGGTTAGCTAGGACCAGTGATAAATGATGGAAAGTGGCCTAGCCAGCTCTTGTGCCAACTCCCTAAGCGCCCTAGGATGAGTCTTACCTGGACCCATAGACTTGTTAGGAACTAAGTGGCACAGCAGGTCACTACTTCCTCCTGGATTTCAGGAGGGATATTCTGTTCCCCATCCCTGCCTACCAACTCGGGACCCCAGGTGCCCTGAGGATAGTCAGTCTTTTTGTTAAAGACTGAGACAAAGAAAGTGCTGAGCACCTCGGCCTTTTCCTTGTCTTCCGTTACTGTGTTCCGCCTTCATCCAGTAAGGAATGGAGATTTTCCCTGGCCCTCCTTTTGTTATTAAAGTATTTATAAAACCACTTTTTATTATCCTTGACAGAATGGGCCAGCTTAAGTTCTAGCTGAGCCTTTGCATCTCTAATTCTGGAAAATTGCTCAGCAGAAAGGGACCTGGGGTTGTTGATTCATCTGGCTGAAGAAGAGCCATCAGTGTGGCCAAGAAGGCCAAGAACATCCTGACCAGTATTGGGAATAGTGTTGCCAGCAAGAGTAATGATTGTTCCACTGTACTTGGCACTGGTGAGGCTGCAGCTTGAGTACTGTGTTCAGTTTTGGGTGCTGCAGTATAGGAGAGACATTGATGTGTTGGATCAGGTCCAGAGAAGGGCAATGAAGCTGGTGAAGGGTCTTGAGAATAAGTCTTAGGAGTGACTGAGGGGTTGTTTAGTCTGAAGAAAAGGAGGCTCAGGGGAAACCTTGCTCTCTACAATTCCCCAAAAGGAGGTTGTAGAGAGGTGGGTGTTGGTCTCTTCTCACAAGTCACAACTGATAGGACGAGAGCAAATGGCATCAAATTGTGCCATTTTATGTCCAGGTTTAGGTTGGACATAAGGAAAAACTTCTTTACTGAAAGGCTTATCAAAGACTGGAGCAGGCTGCCCAGGAAGTGGTTGAATCACCATCCCTGGATGTATTTAACAGCCATGTGGTGCTCAAGGATATGGTGCTGTAGTGGCCATGGTAGAGTTAGATAATGGTTGGACTTGTTCATCTTAAAAGCGTTTTCCAACCAAAGCGGTTCTGTGAAAGTGTGATATTCTCTGTACTGACTTTTCTGATCCTTTCATACTAAATGAGATTGACAGACACTGATAACATGAAAAAATAAATGGCTTGGTTTTATGGAAGAAAGAACAGGAAATTAATGTTATTCCCCCTTTCCTTCTTGTTGTCTAATCTATTACAACATTAAATGAGTTACACCAAGGAAGTCTTTGTAATGGCAGTGAGCTCAGCATCACTACCTTTTTCCTGAAGCGGGAAGAAATGTGAACAAGCCTGTGCTAAGTGAAATCTGTCCTTAATGAGCTTATGGAAAGCTTCTTCCTTTTTAAAAGCAGTAACAAAAGATAATAAACTCATTTCTTCTGTTGTCTCCTTTTCACCGTATTTCAGTGCTAGTGCATTCTCATATCTCTTACAGCTGGTGGTAAGAAAGGCAAGATCACTATGAGTTGTAGTACCTGTATGTATCATTAATCTGTAGGATGTACAGAACTGTGTATTGGGATTCAGATGTTCTAACTTCCCTTCTGACCATTCCTTTTAAAAAGACCTACAAAATTTAATGCTCTTGATGTGTAGGCCTGTTGTTTCTAAAGACAGCAAGTGGAAAAATTTTGGGCTGTTACTTTTGATGAGAAGGTCAGAGAATCTGGTTCTTCTGAACTTAGAGACTTGCTCCCATGGAACTTCCCTGCGCATTGGTGGTACCGAACAAGCTGAGCTCATGGGATCAGTGTGGACCCAAGCAGACTGTTCCCCTTCACAGCCAAACTTCAGAGAAATACTTTTTTTTTGCCAGTGACTCTCTTGGGTTTTGGTTTGTTTAGAGTGGACTTAAACTGCTGTTACACTTTCAGAATAACCGTCTGACCAAGATTGAGGGGCTGCAAAGCTTGGTGAATTTGCGTGAGTTGTACCTCAGCCACAATGGCATCGAAATCATCGAGGGACTGGAGAACAATGTGAGCAGGCTCTTGCTAAGTGTGTGACAGAATCGTTGCCCTAAGCTGCACCTTTTAGTGGCTGTGCTTTTCTGGAAGTTTTTGTTTCTCAGCTTCCCCAGTTACATGTGTGGTCCTGAGTCTCTTGAAAAGACCACAAAGATACAAGTATTTGTTATGTTAAAATATCTTGCATGAATGAAGCTCCCTCAGATTTTCTGGAGTAAACTGTTTTCATGACTTGGGGAGGGAAAACACAAGATGTGCTTAATGCAGCAGCTGCATCCTGGCTGATTTTCAGCAATGGGAATACTGATGGCCACAGCTGACTATCTCTGCAGCCTTTCAGACAGCAGTTTGTAGATAACTGTAAATTCTTGGGAGTAAGAGAGACAAGCTGTGTCCTGTGGCTCACCTTCATGTCAGTATACATTTTTAGATTTCTGGATAGAATTGATTCCAGAGAAGCCTGTAGCATTTTCACCCTCACCCAACAGTAGGTGGCATTGTCAGAGAGCAGAAACAATCTGGAATTTATTTGGCAGTGTGCAAGACAGGAGAGAAAAAAAAAGGTGGGGGGTTGGGGGGGTAAGGCAAGCTTATTCTAAAACCATTGAGTTTCCTGCTGCAAAAACTCTGGTTTTGCTCAACTCTGCTGCTCAAGGGGGCACTTACGTTCTAATTTTTAATGGATTCCTCTCCTTAATGTACTATAAGAAGAGCTTACTTTTGAGGAACCCTTGTCTGGCATTTACCATCAGGCCAGTAATTGCTTTCATCTTTGTCACATGGCTTCTGGGAGGTCCATAATACAGCTTAATTGAAATTAGTCTTCCTTGCAATATTTAGGCAGTGAGAATTCTTGTGCTGCATGTAAACAACTCGCAGTAATGTGTCTGCTTCTGACTTGGGGCTGGAAAAAAGTGGGACAGAGAAGATGAAAGGAAATCTGGTCTAATGTTTTTGTGTTTGCTTGTCTAGAACAAACTCACAATGCTGGACATTGCATCCAACAGAATCAAGAAAATTGAAAATATCAGTCATCTAACAGAGCTGCAGGAATTCTGGGTAAGCACAGGCTGGTGCTGTTCACTGAAATCTCCCTAACATGGCAAAAGAAACCCTTCTGATGGGGAGCAGTGGGGAGGATGGTGTATTATATGTATGTCTTGGAGTAAACTCTTGCTGTTCTTGTGACCAGCTTTAAGATCTTGACAGTCTGCATGCATAGAGTATATGATGATTTCCCTTAAGGAAAGAGTTGAGCATAAATTATTTGCAGGGCTTTGCTTAATGGTAAGGAGCCTGTCGCTGTCTAGGAAATAGGCCCTGCTTTCATGCTTGTGGTGATTATCAAACAGCCCTACTGTGTCCTGTTTTTTCAGATCTCATCGTTTTTTTACATGAGTATGACAATGTAATGGGGGAAGCTGATACTGTCTCACCACTGCACTGGAGCACAGTACCAATTTAGAGCGGAGTTGCTATGTTCATGTCATTATAAATATGAAGAAAATGAAACTGTCTTCAGCTTTACTTCCATTCCTATGAGGTAGATAACTGTTTAGGATTGCTTCTGTTTCTTTCTGGCATCCTAAATAGCTACGCCCTTTGTCATTCATAAGTCTGGTCAGGAAACATGCAGAGACACCCCCTCCCGAAACATCAGCACCCTGCCATATTTGGGAGCTGTGTACAAATCTGCGCATATTTTGAGGAAAAAACAGCAGATGTTCAGGAGCTGCCACGTGCTTTAACTCTTGTAGAGTTTCTGCAGGTCAAGGCTGAGAATGAGTTGTGCTGCTTAATGTCTGTCATTTGGAGTTCAGTTATTTAAACTCTTGGCAGAGGCTGAGATAAAGAGTGCAAAGCACCTGCAAATGAAACCAAGCTAGAGCCTGGAGTCAAGGATACTTGGAGCATTTTCCTTCTTGCATTGTGGCTTAGCAGATGGCTAGTGGTGTTACCTGGCCATGCCCATTCCTTAAGTAACTCTTTAACAGAAACTGAGAAGCCTGTTTAAAATAACATCATCTTTTGGGTGGTAAAAATGAGACAGTGCACTGTGGCTGGTGTGGGACCTGTTGTGATTCTTTGCCATTTCCTCCAGTCTTCCTCTTTGCTGTTGCTCTACTTAGAGTAGAAGGCATTCCACAGCTGCTTCCACTTGTTTTACAGAAAGTAAAGAGAAGATCCTAAACTCATTGGACTTCCTTTGCAAAAAACACTGGTGCATTTAAAGAGTCCTTTCTCAGAGCAGAGCACTGGCCAAGATCTGTTAGCTGAACCTAGAAAATGCCTTTCTGACTTTTTTCCACTTTAACGCTGTTTATAAAAAAAGGGTTCTATGCATTTTTGGTAAAGATCAGAGCAGAATTTTCTTTGTGAACAGCTGTTGCAACTACTGATTTGTATTTTTTACACTGTCTGTAGAGTTGAAGCCACATAACGAAGTCCTTTAACACCTTAGGAAAGGAGAATTTAAAATCTGCAGACAGTGGGAATCTTCTGAGTTTCCTAGGACCACCTCCCCAATGAAGGGACTGAGACATCCAAAGGTCAAGGGACTTGGCTGAAATAATGTTGTGATGAGCTGTAGCAGAATGCAAGAGATAGCAGGTTTTCTTCACTCTTAGTCCAGGCTCTTAACTACAAATCTGTCTTCAGCTGGAACACTGTCAGTCCCAAAGATGGAGCAGTTTTCTTTCACTGAACTAGGTAGAGGGAGGCTGATGGTAAAAATACTGCTGCTTGTCTGCAACACAGCAAACACAATGCACAAAGTTTCCAGGTTACTGTGGGTACCTGATGTGAGGGAGAACAGTTGTTGAAGGGAGGCAGAACCGATCAATTATTTTATTTTATTATTTTATTTTATTTTTTAATTTAAATTTTATTTTATTTTATTTTTCCCGTTTAAAGGTGGTATTGCTGTTAGTGACTGCCTCTGTATCCAAAAGCAAAGGGTGGATGAAGTCTCTAGGTTGGCCAGCACACGGCTGCCTCGCACTGTTTGCTTCCTTGTCAGGCAGTTGAAACATCATCCCCTTGCACGGGAATTCCTTTGCAGTGCCAGCAGAGAGGCAGCTCCTGGGCTGACAGGAGGAGAACACGAATCAGAGAGATTGGTGCCTTCTCTGGAGTGCAGAAGCAGTTTTTATGGGGAAGTGATTTAAAGGGGAGAGGAAAATGTCACTTTTCACATCAGTTTTTAATGTTTCCTGGGAGATCGTGGAAGTAAAGATAGATGTCACAGTGGAAGAAAACCTTGGCGTGAAGTTTTCCAGCCCTTAAATGAACAGTGTATAGACTGGGACACTGTTAGCAAGACATTGAGACAGTCTCATCAGTCTTTCCCAGCATACTAGTTGGACTGGATACACTGTCAGAAGGGTGGAGCGTTTCACCAGCAACCCAGGATTCTGTGGGGATGGTTAGTGAGGCCTGGAGTGTCTGACAGGAAAGCACACCTTGCACATTCCAGGGGGAGAAGGATCATGTAGACAGGGTTGTCTTCCATGGGCATGAAGACCACGCAGCGTTACTGCCCCTGGGTAGTACTAATTCTCTTGAGCCAGCATCAGTGTGTCTGGGGTCCGGCTGACCAGGCTTAGATTGAAAGTATCTGTTTGTGTGAGCGTTGCCTGTATGTGCTCTGCAGATGAACGATAATCTCATCGAGAGCTGGAGCGACCTGGATGAGCTGAAAGGAGCGAAAAACTTGGAAACTGTGTATTTGGAGCGAAATCCCTTGCAGAAGGATCCCCAGTACCGGCGCAAAATCATGCTGGCTCTCCCGACTGTCCGGCAGATCGATGCCACGTTTGTTCGATTCTGAGCCTCCTGCTGCCTGCTTTCTCCTGCCCTCTGTAGAGAAATGTCCCAGCTGGGTTTTTTATCCACTTAACACACCCCAAGTCTTCAGTACACTGACACTCGCAGAGCAAAAGGTCAATAAAAAGCACTGAATACCAGGTCTTGTGTACAATGCACTCATTGTTTTTGAAATGTTGTTGTTATTATTATTATTAAATCTTACAATGAGACTTCCTTGTGGTTTCCACTGTTATTTATGGAGGAGGTTTCGCCAGCAAGTGTTTGCAAGAGACCGAAGCCACTTGGAGCTGCTTTGCAACTTCTGTTGACTCTGTGACACACCTTCAGGTTAGTAACTTCACATCGCTTCCAGGTTGAGTCTCAGTAGTGGTCTTTAAAAACGTGAAAATATGGTGACTGTTAACATGGGGAAGCATCTGATAGAGATCTAGGTTATCAGATGTGAGTCAGTACTAAATACCTTTTTTTTTTTTTTTTTTTAAACAGCTACAAGGTCATTAGAGGATTGAGAACAAACAGCTTGAGGACTGAAAGCAATGAGGGGGATGTACACGCATGGATAAGCTTCTGGCCTTCCTGGAGCCACTAGTGGTAGAGCTTCTGCTCTTAAATGTAGTGGTGTTGACCAAGATCAGAACTGAAAAAGGAGTTAAAAGGGATGAGATGAGGGGCTATGGATTCCACCTGAGGAGGTAAAGGGTCTAGTCCCTGCTTACAGGTTCTTTACTGGTGGTTGTGACTTCATTTGCCTCCTGATTTCCTAAATTTGCCTAAGCAAAGCACAGTAGGTGCTGAGGTGTCTTTATTCCTGGACTGAAACAGGTTGTTTCCAGATCCCTTCCAGAATAGGAGTGCTGCATACGACCTGTGGCCTGCAGCTCCTTGATGCTCATATTGAACATCTCCACTCCCTCAAGTGAAGCTGAAAGGCTTTACTGGACATTCTCATTTTTATTGAAAATGAGTGGACCTACTCTAGAGGGTGCTATTGATTTAGTATGACTTCAAACATGTCCTTCGAGGTCCCTTGAGAGAAACTCATAAAGCCCACCTACCTGGACTTCTGTGTGCTTGGACTGCTTAGACAGGAGAGGGAGAAGGCCTAGCCCTCTCTAAGGGTCTCAGAATGGTTTTGTACTGATGTGGGAGGAGACAGCAAGATTACAGTGCTGCAGTGGAAGCTGCTGCTTGTTTTACTGCTTTACATCTGTCTGTCATTTGATCTCTGCTGAGTGACAGCTGTCATTGTCAAGCTGTGAGTGCCCGCTGGAGACAGCTTTATTTGTTACATAGGAGTCCTCAAGCACTTCTGCAAATACAGTCTCTGGCAGTATTTAGGAATTAGTCAAGACTGACACTTGTGTGGCCAATGTATTCAGTGTTGTCGTAGCATATTCATTAGGTTATTAATAATAAATACAACTGATATATTAATATATTAATGCTACTGATCAGCAAGGTAAGGGTTTGGTAGCACTTTACTACCTATGGTGTTTGCACTCAGAAAACAGTAGGATTCATGTTCTGCTTCCACTAAATGCAGTGATGTGGCATTGCTGTCCCTCTGCACCTGGGTTTGGTCTGGGCAATTGAGCGTCATACCTCCAGTGGCTGGAAAAGCTCACTGGAAGCACTTGCCATCTGCCACTGTGTTTGTGTCATTGGTCCAGGGGAACAGCTGCTGCCCAGGCTGGGCCCGTGTAGGTGTTTCAATGTGAGCTGGCCGAGAGAAGAATCAAGTGGGTCTGCAGCAAGCGTGAGTTTTCCGTGCATGTCAGCCTTGAGCAACTCTCTGATTCAGCGAACCTGTGAGGTATGTGGGAGACATTTCCAATGTGGTCCGTAGCACTTGCAGAGGAACATAGCAATGAAGTGTGTAGTTTAAATACAAAAGCTGTTCAAGGGATGTGTAGGTTTGCAGGTCCTCTGGAAAAAAAACCTCTGCAAATTATGGCTGCTTTTTAAGGAAGTGGATCCCTTCTCTTAGGGATTGGACCAGAGCTGATAGCAAGGAGGTGCTGGTGTTCGCAGGTGTGCTGGTCACTGCACATCACTACCCATCAGAGATGCGTTCCATACTGCTGCTCCATGAAATGAAAATTATAACAAGAAAAAAAATGGGAGGAGTGTCTGGAAATTTGCTATTGGTGGTACTTTGACACATTCTCATCTGACATGGATTTGAATCTTTGAAAGAGTGGGATGAATCCCTTTGTCTTCACCAGAAGACTTGTACTATTAAGCAGTATTAAGTGTGGCCCTGTGGAAGCTTTTGGAGGTTCCTTTTGCGAGCTGTCTTCCTTTTGCTCATCCAGTGCAGCTGTGGGTTGTGATGCCACAGAAGCTGCTGGAGGTGGTGGGGTGATGCTGGGCTTGGCTGATGGGAGCTGCACCCCACCATGGTGTTGAACCAGGGTGATTCACCTCATCCTGCTGCATGTATTTGGTGGGATGAGCTGCTTTGAGTCCCCACAACTCCCTGAGCTCTCCCCAGGTAAAAGCTCTCTCCCGTTGTAGAAGCAACATTTCCTCCATTCAGTGGCCATCACTGCTGCTCACCCATGTTGTCCCCTGAGCTGGTGGCTGGTGGAATGCCCCTTGGTTGGCAGCACTTGGCAGGCAAATCAGAGCTGGGTTTTAGTTCTTCCCGCCCCAAAGCTGCAAAAACGGCAGATTTTTTTGTCTCTTGTAGGTGTGAGGCCAACACAGTGCCTAAAGCTGCCATGGCACCCCAAAACCCTTGGACAGGTGCTGGACCCTCCAAGGTGCAGGGGGTTACCTTGTGACCCTTGCTGGTTCTCTGTGACTGTTGTGTGCGTGGTCCTGAGCTCTGCTGAACACTATTCAGGGCCATTTGGATCCCCACCTCCATCTCAAAAAGGCAAGGCCTCCTTCCAGGCTGCTCTGAGGAAGGGTGCTTGCAACTCCCTCCTCCTCTCCTCCTCCTCTCCCACAGCTCTACCCTCTTTCCCAGGGAGCCTGGCATTTCCCAAGGTGGGAAGCAGCCGTTGAAAGCCTAGGGTTAGACAGTGGGGTGGCACTTCCTGCTCTCTCCCGACCTCAGGAGAAGCAGGTGAAGAGCAGCAGGAGTGTTGTCCTAGATCTGGGTTCTTTACTCAGTGTGCAAAGAGTGGATGCAGCTCTGCACTGGGATGCTCTCTGTTTCAGTGGTGGTGAGTGGCGGCAACACAAGCCATGCCCAGTGTATCCTGGACTAGCTAGAGCCTGAAGGATACTTTGAAGTCCCATGCCCATGCTCTGGTCCTCCAAACTCCACATGGTTTTAGGTTGGTACAATGCTTGCCTTGGGCAAGTGGTGTCCTTGGTGGCTGGAGCTGCTCTTGGCTTGGTGGCTGTGATAGAGGCCTGCAGGACTCATGAGCCCCCAGGCTCCTACATGGGATGGCTCTGGCCTGCTGCAGTTTTGGGCATTTTCCTGATGTTCAAGGGCATATCATCATAAGTGCCCTGACCTCCCCACTCACCCCTTCCCCAGGGGCATGCTCCCTTCATGCCCGGGGCAGTGGGAAGGAGGACTGCACCCCGATGTGCTGGTGCTGGCTTTTGGGGCTCAACTGCAGTGCTTAGTGCAAAGATGCTGGCAAATGGTCCAGTGGAGAGCAGTGGGAAAGGCCAAGCTCTGACAGGCTGCTGTCCGCTTGTCCTTACCCATAGGCAGGAGGTCTGCACAAGCACAGAGCAGTACTGGATGTGTCCCCTCTGTGGGACCTGTCCCCGCTAGCAGCTCTCCAGAATCTGCAGCACATTCATAGGTTCTGGAGGGTAGCGCAAGGCCTGGATGGAGTTTGGCTTCATCACCATCTTTGTGGTGGCTTGTACCCCTGATATCCCCCTCATCCTGCTCAACAACTGGGTGGAGATGTTTGGATACCCACAAGTTTGCCTGTGACTGCTAATGACCTGTGGCTGAATGGGTGCAGGGCATCAGCATCTTGCTCTCCATCCTGGAAGCCATCACTCACCTGGTTGTCACCAGCAATGTACGCCGGGCAGGCAGGTGGTGAAGGGGGCTGCAAATGTAGCAGGGGAATTAGGGGGAAAAACTTGTTTGGCCACTGCAGGATGCTGCCTGATGAGGGGAGCTGCAGTGCCTTTGGGGTGGATCCACCTTTGCAGAAGGTACAGCTTCAGTCACAGGTGGTGGGAAGCCTCCAGGGCATGTGCCTCTGCTTGGGTTTAACTGAAGGGTGAGAGCACAACACAGCACCATGGGCTGGCAGCTGCTGTCTAAGATTGAGCAGTGTTCACATCTGCTTTGTCAGGCTGAGGGCAAGGAGAGGCAGAAAGTCACTTAGCACAGGGCACAGAGGAGGTCTTGCTAGTGGAGATGGGGCATCCCCCAGCTACAGAACCTGCTTCCAGGCTTTCCTCATTGCCTTCACCTCTGAGCTCCTGCCCTGTGTGTACTATGAGTACATCCATCACAGCAGTCTGTGAGGCTACGTGAATTTCACCTTGGCATATGGCCATGGGACTTTGTCCTGAAGAGCCACATGCAGGTGGGAGCCTACACACCCCACACATGCCATTTTGCTCCTCTTTTCATTTGCTTTGGCTTGGAGTTTTTTTTTTTTCTGCTGGTGCCACAGCAAATGTTTTGTTTAGAACAGCAGCCAGGTCTGGGTTGTCCACCCACCTTCCCAAGGTTCTCAGGGCCCTCACTCACCTCCAGGGCCAAGCATATGCTGAATA
>JANHGN010009718.1:11372-93535 GCA_024605025.1 Megaceryle maxima
GGTGGGTGGGGTGGGTGGGTGTGTGTGGGTGTGTTTATTTGCTCAGCCTGACCTGGGGCTGGAGCAAAATCTCTTGTTTTCCAAAGTCCTTCCAAGGCTGAGCTACCTACAGCAGCCTGGGTCTTGGCTGAGGCTGGTTTTGCTGAGCTTGAGTGCCCTGGGCTGGGAGCAGTGACTGGAGTGTGCCTACAGCAACGTGCAATGGTGACACCCGCCGAGAAGCGGCACCACTAACAGCTGCACTGCGCTGCCACACAGACAGCATTTAGGGACTGGGGTGACGTGTCCTTGAGTTACTGGCAGCTGCTGGCCATACACTTGGCCAGAAGCCGGCCAAGATTCATCATCATGTTTGAGGTAGCAGGTGCCAAGCCCTGCAGGGTGGCCCAAGGCCTGGTGGCAGGGGCAAGGACCTGCCACCTTGTCCAACCTGCACATCCCTGGTCACTTCCAGTATGCATTCCTTTGTTGGACATGTGATTGTACAGCTGGTACCTGACATTCTGAGTCCATAGAACTCAAGATGAAGTGTGAACAGTACTTGGACACGGAGGCCCTGGCCAAGAACAAGGTAGGCTGTGGCAGCCCCTCCCTCTCCTCCTTTAAAATGTGGTTTGTGTTTTTTTGGTTTTTTTTTTTTTTTTTTTTTACTTTAAGCTTGCACAAGCAGCACAGGCAAGCAAGGCAGCCCTGTAAGAAGCTGCAGTAGGTCCTACCAGTGCAAACAACATCTCTCTTGTTTTGTGTTTCAGGTCCTCTTGGAAAGATGGGAGACAAGAAACAAGACTAGTGTCGTGGCTCTGGCCATAGGCAGGGCCTGGGATATTGAGCAGTTCCCAGCAGCTGAGTGCCCCAGAGCCCATGGCACGCTGCCTCGGGAGAAGCCACAGGGTGGCTGGTGCAGCTTCCCCGCTTGGCTGGCACGTGGGCACTTGGGGACAGTTGCTGCTAAAGGTGGGGAGGGATGCAGCTGGCTCTGGGCGTTTGTCCAAGCATGTTGACATTACCGCATGGTAGCTCCACTGGTGCGCAAATGACCTGGTACAAAGTGAATCACGGGAGGCTGGCCACACCCGGTCCCCAGCCTGCCCTCAGCTGGGACAAAGCAGCGACTGCCCACAGCACCTGCATGGCTGGCCAGGGCAACTGCAGCTCCATTTGCCACTCAGGGCAAGAGAAGTTAGGGCTATGGCCACCTGTACTGGCTCTGGTTTCTCCTGCCTCTGCCTGTGCTGGCTATAACTATAGCTGGAAGGTTTGTTTTTGCTGGCCCCAGCAGGTATAGCGGGAATGGCTGAGCTGCTGCTGGGAGGAGAGCTATGGAGACACTGGGTGAATTTTGTGAGGTGTGTTGAGAGGCCCCGAGCCAAGTTTCACCTATCAGAGTAGCAGCTTGGCTGCGGTGGGGGGGGTGCTGCGCAATGGTGCCAGTCACAGAAGGCAGAAAAGCAGCTCTGCTTATGGAGCAGGTGATCAAGGACAACAATTGGTGCTGTTCTCCCCTACACTGGCAGCATCCCCAGCACCAACTCCCTGGGGTGCTCACAGGTCTGTGTCTCCCTGTGAAGAAGGCGCCGTCTCTGCCACTGCCCAGCGCTGCTCTTGCTTCCTCCCTTAGACCCAGCCGCTTGCTATGCAAGTCCCTCCTCAGCAAGTCACTGCCCCAGAGGCTGGTTGGAACTCCTCAAACCAGGCTAAGGGCAGCCAAACAAGGGCTACCTTGGATCTCAAACCACCAGTAGAAATAATATCCGTGACACTCCAAGCTGTTTCAGGTTTTATTTTAGAATTTATAAAATTCCAGTGTCATCCATACTCATGAGCCTTTTTACATGTTTGCATATAGTCTCCAAATTCCAAAGTTAAGGCCAAGGGATCATTGCTATGGAAACATACAATATGGAAGACGTCAAAGAGAGGAAATGGACACATGCCACAGTCTGCTGCAGAAGGAGGGTGGTGAGGGGACAGTACTAGGTACAATCACTTCATGACCTTCTTTAGAGTGGAGGGTCGGGCTATGGGGCACAAGCCAAGATGGTGTTGCCCCACATGTAACTCAAGCCTAGCTGTGCAACTGATGAGGGCACAGGGTGGGGAGGGGCATAAAGAGGAAGAGGGGGGTGATAGGCTTGGTGACATAGGACAGACCTAAGCTATAGGGGTAATAACCATTTTGTGACAGATGCAGATGGGACGGTGTCACCCTAGTTCTATTTGACCCACCCTGTCTCCCATGCCAGAGGCAAGCCCATTCTGCCCTTTGGGGGCAGCCAGGTGCCCTGCAATGGGCCATGGTCAGCTTCAGTCATTTCTGAAACTTAAGGAGAGCACTGTGCGGTTTTGGTTCAACTTCTGCATAGCAGCCTCTTCCAAGAAGAGCTGGCGCAGGAAGAAGCAGCATCGGCATGTCACGCCTGCCAGACAGAGGGAAAGGCGAGAATGCTGGGCTCAGCTTACCAGAATTTTGGGCCTTTGCTCTGTAAGCAGCACTAGAAGAAAAGAGGGTAGGGACTCCTGTTTGTCCAAGAGCTGAAGCAGCTGGGATAAAGGAATGGCTCAGACTACCTATGTAGGACCGAGGCAGGGGAAGGAGGGAACATAGACACTCCAGTTTCCCTGCCTCCCTCCACAAAGATGTGGTTTTCTCTTACTGGCTGGAGGAGCTTGGACACAGCCCCCTCTGAGCAAGATGTGGCAGGGCCTAGGCGCAAGCAGGCCAGAGTACTGAGCACGCACAGATCACCCTCTACTGCCCGTACGATGGAGGCCTTGGGAAGGTCTCAACACACTACGCCATCAGCCCCCCCAGTGCCATCAGAGCAGAAACCCAGCTCACAACCTCTGCAGCCAAGGGCTGGGGCAAAGGTGTGCCTGTGATGTTGGGGCCAAGCCCTGTAACAGCTCAGTAGGCAGTCCTACTGTTCTCTCTGATTCACAGCTTGCCTCATCATCACCCTGCTGTTTCCTACCAGGGGAGCCCCCACAGCCATTCAGAGACAAAAAGCTCCTCTTGCTTCTCCTCCATGCTTCTGCTCCAGATGCCAGAGCAAGAGCTGGAACAGCCGCTTACCCACTTACACTGAGAGGCCACCATCGTACTGACTTTTGAGGTAGAAAGAAGGCAATAGTAATAGGTGTCCCTACCGCTCGTGCCGAGATGCTGCAGTGCTAGCAGAGAACTACAGCTTCTCAAGGCTGTGCTTCCCACCAGCTTCTCCTGGGCCATTCCACCACAGCAACCTCGGCTGACCCAAATCTGTCCCATCCGGGTAACACTGTCACGTGCTGGCTCACCTGCCTGCTCACACTGTTGGCTGTTGGAAAGGGTGAACGAGGGAATGCAGGGAACTAGGAACAGGGTCTGTTATCACACACTGGAAGACTTGTCAAGCATTCAGGCTGGGTCTGTGCTTTGTGTGGCACACGGGCATGCTCGCTACGTGCTGCACTTGGAGGTGTTTACCTGACCAGGGTAGCCGTATGCCATTCTAGTCCTTCCATCTCTGCTGCCTCTACAGCCTATTGAAGGTTTTGTTCCTTTAAAAAGCAAATTTCTGACCTTTTAGATTATTTTAAGCTCTCCCCACAGTCAGCTATCAGCATTAAATGAATTTTTGGCAGTTAAAAGGAAAAAAGTTGATTGCACTCTACAAAGGTAAGGTAAGGCCTGGGATAAACACAAAGGAAAGAGGGCAAACGTTTTGGCTTTAGAAAGTCAAGGAAATTTATTTCCTGAGGTCATGAGACAGGAAGTAGATTCCTAGCCACAGTAAAGGAGGTCTCCTAATGAAGGCGAGAATGCCTAGTAAGACATGCTCAAGAGAGCAGATTGCTCTGCTAGCGCTTGGGAAGCTGCAAATCTTAGCCACTTTGAGTCAATTACGAAGTTTCTAACAAAAACACACACATTTAGTGTTTGAATCTGAGTGGAAGTCTTGTTCCAAAGGAGGAAAGAATATCCATCAAGAGATGAGGGTGGGTCCTAGCCATGGTGATAGCTGAGGGGAGCAGGATGGGGTCTAGCACTCCAGACACCATTAGGAGACCTCTTGGGGCAACTGACTTGTGCTCCAGCCGCTGGGTCAGATTTCAGACAGGAAGTATTTGTGGCAGGTTAGTGTCAGGTCAGCGGGCTGGAGGAGTTTCTGCTTCCAGGTCATTATCGTTTGGGTCCCCAGGGAAGAGTCTTGGGGGCCACTTGAGCCCCAAAGCTGGGGAAGTCTTCAGAACTGCTCATATCAGGGGCCTAGAGCAAACAAAAAGGCAACAAGTTAAGCTCCTGCCCTGCTGCCAACGTGCATGGCATGCCCCTAAGCTAAGCAGCACTTCTGATGTCCTATGGGGAGAGGCAATGGGTGAGGGCCAAAAAGGATCATTATATCCTTAGGACTGCCCAGGGTGGAAGGTCAAGCCAATTAGAGGTGACATTTAAGAGGCTGCAGAGGAGCAAATGGCAGGCAGATCAAGAGCTTCAAGGGTTCAACCTCAGTAACTCATTCACTGGAGTGAGATCAGGCCAGTCCTGCAGCAGCACTGGGGCAGCTGCAAACATTGAGCTGGTTCTGCACTGCAGCAGAAGAGTCAGGAGTCCCAGAGCCCTGTCCCTACCCCTCAAAACAACATGACCTGGCAGGACTCCAGAAAGGTAAGGGCCCCCTGTAACCCAACAGCTCTACAGTGGGGTACTTGGTGTGGGTGAGATGTCTGGAAGGACGAGACAGCAGTGCTTCAGAAGCTGGAGAGGCAGAGCCCAGGCCTGCTCTCAGCTTGCACAGGCCACAAAGAGCAGGATGGCCCTTCACTGCTTTCTCTGCTGCCGAGGGACGGAGAGTGCTCTGTTTCCCCAGCCAAGACAGGGGGGCCAGACCTCACAGTAAATTCTTGGCACAGAGTGTCACATGCCTTGTGCCCCCAGGCCCACAGCAGAAGCAGCACTCACCTTTTCATTGTTGACAGTGGCCCAGGGGGCATCTCTCACCACAAAGCCCTTGGATGGGGTCTTGGACTCTTCATGTGAAGAGGGCTTCATGTATACCTGCATTGCCTCGTTGTCCACTACATCTGCAAGCTGCATTGACATGGCCCAATCAGGGGGGTGGGATTTGATAGATCTTCAAACTGGTATAACACACCTTCCCCCCACCATCTCACCATGCTGAAACCCGTCCCAGGTCACCAGCCTGTTGTACAATGACCAAACACAGTGTTTCTGCACTACCAACTCCTAACTGATGCAAGCTGCAGGAAGGCAAGCATGTGCACATCCTGGTGGCATCACAGCACTCTCATTCACTGTCCTCTCCTGGACAGCGGGGCTGGTCCCTGCACTGCTTCACAGAGCACAGCCTGGAGCTCTGGGCCCACCTGGTGTGAGGGACAGTTGCAGATGAAGGCTGACTGTCATCTACATAGGTTTGAGTTCTCCGATGCAGTGACAGAAAATATCACATGAAGATACTTCAGACATGCAGCTCTGTGGCAGAGGAAATCCTTCTAAGGCCCTCCTAAAAACTTACATATTCCTCCTCCAAGTTCAGGATGTGATCTATAGCTTCTTCCACGTTCTCAGGGAGTCCTGTTACAGTCACGCAGTTGGGGTCAGGAGCTCCACTCTGGGGAAAGCGAATATCCACCTGCAACACAAGGAACAGAACGGGACTCATATTGGCCCGTCTGGAAAGCCACGGACTCCCCAGCGACCCTCATCATTAGATTGACAGAAGACAAAAGCCATGATCACTGCTGAAAGTCTGCTTAGGACCCTCCACAGTTCAAACAATGTGGGGTGCACTGGCATATGCCTGGCAGAAAAGAGTATGCAGTCATGACCCATCTTCCAGCAGTCCCTGCTGTTCTCACTGAACAGAGGCCCACTGCTTTCTGTTCAGCACCTGCAGTAGAGGCAGAAAAGGGCTGCATTTCCAGAAACTCTCCTCACACTGCCGCAAGCATTTTCACAATCAAGCCATTAGCATGAAGCGCAGTAAGACTTCTGTCTCCTCCCCCGAGTGGATCCTGGTTGACAATCACTTTATGAAGCTGGCTCAGTGTACCCTACAGCCACTGAGCTCTCTCACAGCTTGCTTTCCAGATGGGTGCAGGGAAGCCACACAAGACAGGACCAAAGGCTGCTCATTTGGGAACCAAGCAGCTTGTTTCTACAACTGAGCTCAGCTAAGATGCAAGTCTCCAAAGCCTCATCACTCTGGATTTACATTCACTACTGCTCTGCTCCTGTAGTAAAGCAGACTGCTACTGCCACATGCTGTCAAGAGGCAAAGGTCTCTGCCCTTTCTGGAGTCAAAATTTGCTGAACTTTGCCAAATGTGGAGCCCTGAGAGTGTGTCAAGATTCCCAGAGTCAAGGGAACCAACAGTGGCCTAGAGAGACAAATAAACCTAGAGGATTTCCTTTAGTTAAGCTCAAGCTGAGAGGCTCTGGGTACAGTCTCCTCCAAGAGCCCCAAGCAACAGGCCTGGCTATCCACCTCCAGTAATTGAGCAGAGTAGTTGTCAGAAACACCCCCTCCCTTTGGAAACCACCCAGGATCTTGTCTGCAAGAAACCTACTAAAAGGGCTGCACAGAGGACAGAGCTCAATGCTATTTGCAGGGCTAGCCAAGAGAACCAAGGAAGCATTTCCAGGCTCCTCTTCTGGCTGTGTTCCAGTAAGACAGGAAGAGCTCAGCCTCCTCCCTGCCTGGCTCCCAGAAGAAAGGTGACTCACAGCTGAGGTTGTGTGAGGATGCTTCAGCTGGTGTCTGGGTATGGTGCTCAGATAGCCCAGCTGCTCAGGGCAGGCCTGGGGATTCTGCTCACATGCTTGTGGTGACAGAGCTGGAAGCAAAGACAGCATTGTTGGGGTTTTTTTGCACTTGTTCCAGCTGAAAGTGTTCAATGGGCACAAAGACCACAAGATATGAGCCTCACACTCCTGAATTCAATGTTCCCTATCAACAAGCCACTACCAAGCTTGTAGCACAGGCACAAGTGGCACCCTTGGCCACCCAAGCCCAGCCTAACGTGCACTGCATTGCCCCACGGCTCACCTTGAACTCATCCATGATTTTGCGAATGGCTTTACCACGTGCACCGATGATGCGTGCATGAACACGATGGTCCAGAGTCACATCCTCAGAAACCATCTGCTCCAGCTCACCAACAATCTTCATAATGGCATCCCGGGCAGCCTCAGCATTCTTCTCATAGCCAGTGATGGTGATCTGGTCTTGGGCCTGGGGCATAGGGAAATGTGTAACAGATTCTCCCTGCTAATCCCTTTTACCCTCCACCTTATCCAAAGGCAGAGTTCAGGGCCCTAGGGAAGACGATGTGTTGCTTATGCTCAGAGACAACCAGCAGCCCTCCTTGCACCTCCTCTGATCTCTCACCTGGCTTTCATCATCCTTGTCAGGGAACTGGATGTTGACCTCGTGCTCTGTGCGTATCTGGGTGATCACTGCTCCCTTCCGCCCAATAATTTTAGGGTGATACTTGGGATCCACAGTGACTGTCAGTTTGAAGCTTCGCAAGGCCTGGAACAGAAGAAGCAGAGTGAGATACAACAGCAGGGAACACACCATGACCTGTCCAGTGATGTCCATCCAAGTCCCAGTGTTTCCTTCTGGCTTCTGAGATGCAAGGAAAAGATTCTGCAGGGTCATGCTTGAGTGTTGCTACAGAAGAGCATCCAAAACATCCATCTGCTGGGGCTGTGACCTTTTGCCAAGTTCATCAGGAAACTACAAGTAGCAAACAACTATCCAAGTCATGCCTCACCTATTTATTCAGAGCTCTGATAAGGATTCAGTGAGAATAGGTACAGAGAGACTCCTAACACAGTGAGGTTCTCACCCTTCCGTGTCTCAAAGGTACATGAAGGTGCAATAGAACTTTGAAGAGTCCAAAACTACCTAAAGTAGAATCCCAAAACTCTCCTGTCAGTTCACACTGAATGAGTTACAGCTGGGTAACCCACTTACAAGCACTCCACACACACGGAGCATCTAAGAATGCTCTTGAAAGGAGTGGGGTTCCAGGAATCTGTGCAACTTCTGAATGTAATACACAGATGCTGAAGCCTTGTTTGGCTGGAAGAAAGACAGACAGGCACAGGCCTTACCCGATCTTCTTGTTCAGCTTGCAGCTCCTTCACTCTTTCCAGCAGCCCAGCCTTGGCACGGTCCAGGTTGGTGGCCAGCCCAGTGATGGTGATGGTATCTGACTGCAGCTCAGGAGCAGGAACCTGGATGTTCACCTGAGTAACAAGTAGCAATTATCACTTTGTATCACTTGTGATGCCTATCACTGCAGGTTGGCATCTTGCTGATCTCCCATGTTGACAAGACCATTTGCCACACAGCCTAAACCACAGAATCTCAGAATGGTTGAGGCTTGAAGGGACCTCTGGTCATTAGACCCTGCTCAAGCAGAGCCACCTAGAATCAGTTGACTGGGACTGTGTCTAGATGGTTTTTGAATAGAACCCTGTTTCATCAGCCATTATCAGACTGCTTTGCTGCAGGGCTTCAGTCTTCAGTAGTCCCTGTTCTGGCTTGGAGAGGCTAGAAAATAAATACATGTTCAATAGCACTGTTTGCAGTCAACCTGCATCAGCACCAAGAGTCCCTGTGGGCTTCTGGGGAATTCTTCTGAAGGGGTAGGTATGGCGGAGTTGTTTTCCATAGCCTAGGAGTAAAACAACTCTCATACTGGTGAGGAATACCTGGTAGGCACCAAACAAGTCATGCAACACTCACTGGCATCAACATCAATCATACAGCTTCAGCACGAAACCTTCCAAGCCCCAGAGACAAGGATTAAACAATACAGGTCTCATTTTCTTATTAGAAAGCCTGTATTCGACAGTCAAGCCATGACAGTTCTAAGTATGTCACAACTGACTGCTGCCATCACAAACATGGTCACTTGCAGATTCTCCAGGACAGAACAGATGGGAGGAAGGTCAACTTACTTCAAACTCATCCATCATTTTGCGGATCCCACTTCCTTTCTGGCCAATGATGTAACGGTGAAGATCAAAGGGAACTTCCACTTCAATGGTGACAGGAACCAGAGCCTGCAGGGGAGGGAGCAGAGTTTACCAGTTGAAAGACTTTGTCTGTCTTTCAGCTTGCCATATACTTGCACAAAAGAACGTGTTGCTGAACTGAGGCACATTCCCTTCTAGTCACAATAAAAAGTCTACAGGAAGAGAGAACAGTTGCAAACACCAAGATGACCTTTTGGGTGTTAAAAGCATTTTTTTCCAAACAAACATCTTAAAAACCATCTTTGGCAACAGGCTGTTTTCATATCCTTGGCTTCCCTCTAAGAAGGTGCTTGGAAAACATCACTAACAGAGGATGGCAAGGTCTGCTAAAGCTAGAATTGTTCAGCCTCAATCAGACTTCTCTTTTGAGCTGTGCTCCATAAAACAAACACATCATGCTTTTATGGCATATAACGTGGGGCTGCCTACATGCTCCAACAACTCCAATGTCAGGCACCATGATTCAAGCCATTAGGCTAAATCACATAACAGAGGACATCACTCGAAAGCTACAGACCACTTCTACAGTTAGCATCAGTGACCCCCTGGATTGCCATGTTGACTAAGTAGCTTTTATTACCACCACTAAAACCTGCAGTGAGCTGCTTGCATCAGAGCATCAGTATATTACAAGGCTAAGGAGCATAGAGAGTCATACCTGCAATGCCTCCTTTGCCGCCTCGCACTTCTCCCTGCGGCCAGAGATGACGATGATATCACACTTCTTTGGAGAGCTGGGATCTGCATCCTTCCCATCCTTGCCTTCCCCACCTTCCTCGCCATTCTCCTGCACAGCTGGCTCTGCAACAGGGGCTGGGAACATGGAAAGTACTGTGTTAAATGCACAAAGCCTCCTCCTTGCTTATTATATCCCCCTCTAGATCATCAGGCTCAGTGGAAGCTTTGCCACAAGAGGTCAGACACTATAAACTGCTATGGAGTAGGTCACTTCTAGCACAGGCAGCTTGACATGACTTAGCCTGGATTGAGCAGAACAAGAACATTCACCAAGACAGTCTGCTCCACACTTCTCTGCAGAGCATTGACATTTGCCTACCCAGAAAGGACCTGCAGGTGCACTAGAGAAGCAGAGGCTGCGCTCCTACATTAGTAGAGGCAACAAGAAGGACTGTCAGTTTCTTCCTCAACAAAGAAGTTCAGGAGCATCGCACTGGATGTTAGAGCAGGATGGCTGGTGCTATGCGAGAGCATCCAACATGGCCCCTGCTGTGATGAATTCAGTACACTCAGCAGCGAGAGCAGGAGAGCTCAGAGAGACATTGGTAAACCTGTGGAGCCCTTTTTGCCAAGGTAGGTCCTTGTAGGTTCTGTACCCACACAGCCTGTGCTCTGTGGTAAGAACATGTTCAGAACACCCAGGTCTGGTTTTACCTACTAAAACTCCCCTCCTCCCAAGAGGGCAAGGTTGATGTTAAGCCCAGAATCACCTGTAGGGAACACCTGGAGTCAGTTGTCTGTAGATATTAAGTAGAACATCTCCACTTACAGGGAGCGTAGGCTACACTACACTGTACTATACTGATTTGATCACCCCAACTACCATACCAACATGCAACCATGGGTATACCTGGGTTCTCCTCCCTGTCAGGGAATTTGATCTGGACACCATAGTCCCGGGTGATCTGCTGGATCCGGGATCCTTTGGGGCCCATAATGGAGCGGTGGAACTTTTGTGGGATGGTGCATTCGATTGTCACTTGAGCTTCCTGTGAGAAAGCAGAGTTGCTCTATTGTGATACAGCCTCTTTCACACCAGAAAACACGATGCTTGTGCATGGTGAAATCCATAATGGACACAGAGATGAGTTAGAGAAGGTAACAGCTGCTGTCAGGGGAAGAACTGAAAGTATCCTAGAATCTTTCCTCTCTCAGAGAAGTCAGCAGAGGATTTCTTAATGAAGGCTGCCTCCAACCCATGATGTCAAAGGCTTCTGAGTCCAAAGCTCAAGTTTTCTATTATCCTGAAAGGGAGGAAGCATTAGAGGAAAGGAAAAAAAATAAAGGAGGAAGGGAAAAGAAAAGGTTTGACAGCTGTCTCCTTCCAAAAAACAGTATTAACAGCACAGGAAGCTCCAGAGAGCAACCACTGCCCAAGGCCAGGCATGGAGAGGCACAAGAAGACTCCAATATTTTAATATCCAGAAGTACATCACCACAGGGTCTCCAATTTCCACTCATAAAATCCAGGAAGATCGTCAGAGGAGGCAATGCCTCGATACAGCATTGTCACTTTAGATCCTGGCTTGGGGAATGGCAGATGGCTCCAAAGTCTAAAGACTCTATGTTGACAGCAAAGCTTCAAATCCCTAAACAATTGTTCACGTAAAGCTTAGCCGTACAGCAGGTTCAAGGAAGGCACTGCTGAAGCAACAAAGTATAGAAGAAACAGTTTTCCTGCAACATACCAGGTCCTCAATGATCTCCTGGATGCGTTTCTTGGCTGCCTCCACACAGTCCTTGGCTCCCTTGAGGGTGACTTTGTCACTCTGGGTGCCAGAGCGTGGGAAGCTGACCATCACACCACCATACTCATCTGCAATCTCACGCAGAACTTGCCCCCTCCGGATGACAAAGTGGCGGTGGTGCTTGGGGTCAACCACCATGGAGTCCTCAACCACATTATCCTGCCAACAGATGACAGCTAGTCAGTCCTGCATGTCCTGGTGATAAGCACAAGTCTGCTGCACTCAACAGCAATCAGTTTACAACCTCACCCCAACAGCAAGGAAGATCTTCCTGAGCTCCCGTGAAGGGCAGCAGATGGTTTTAGGACAAGCAGGTCTTCCACAATGATTCATTACATCTTGCTACAGCAATAGGCAAGAAAACAGAAAAAGTAGTTCATACCAGGTTCTTGATGAGGGCCTCCAACTCCTTCTGTGCCTCTTTGACAGCCTCCTCAGTTCCCATGATAGTAATCAGCTCCTGATCTTTGTCCTCAGAGGTTGGGAAGATGATGCGGGCCCCTGTGCTGTCACGCACCTTACGGATGTTGCCACCACCCTTACCAATAAGGAATTTGTGGTACTCCGGTTTTGCACGAAGGTCCACGGTGTAACTCTTTGTTTGCTGAAAGGAGTCAGATACCCCCAGACCATATAGAAAATACACATCAGCATCAACAGTAAGCATGTAGGCATGTTACTTGCACCCCCATATACAGTGTTGCAAAAGCAAGGTAGAGGCAGCGTGCTATTGAAGTCACAAAGGTATACGGTATCTTAAATTAAAAACACTACGTGAGAGATATTCTCAGGGGTGAAAAGCTAACTTGACACTCAACATGACTACAGAATACAAGCAGAAAAGACTTCCCTTGGGAAAGAAGGGCCTGACACTTACACAAGGCAGCATAACAATTTGCTAACTGACTGCTGCAAGCCAGGCAGTAGAAGCAACCAACCAAACAGGAGAACATGTTTATATGCTGATTTTAGAAAGGGTTTTTTCTTGCTATTAAAATGACCAGTCAGTCACAACTCAGAGCAAGGTCTTGTAACCTGGAGCTCTCAAACCTGGATGTACACAGTGAAATGGAAGAACTGGAGCTGGAATTCAGAGATCAAGGAAAAAGTAAAGTTGATACGCAGAGTAAGCTGTTTTAGAGAAGTGTGGATACCCAACAGCACTCAAACCACGGGAGCAGGAAGCCTTAACCCTTTGAGTATGTTCCCAGCCTGGGCAGAGAAGCATTACAGCCAGTTCTTCTACCCATGGGGGAAGAACTCATTGTCACAAGGATAGAAGCACAGTTTTCTTTTAATCATCCAAACTGTACTTTAAATTCCTCAGAACAGGACTAGGCTGGCTGATGCTGAAGTCTCCCCAGTAGGCAGAGGGATCACTTCAACCCCCCCAAAAAACCCAGCCAGCCAAAACAATCTTCTCCTTCCCCTATGTGACAAGGCTCACCTTTTCCTCTGCCAGGTGCAGCAGCTGTTTCTTGGCTTTCTCCACATCCTGGGCTGGGCCCCTAATGGTCACGGTGTCACTGCCAGAGCCCTCAGTGGGGAAGTGGATGTGGACTCCACCACACTCCTCCATGATGGAGCGGATGAAGCGGCCTTTGGTGCCAATGAGGGAATTGTGCAGTTTGGAAGGAATAGAGACCTCCACCTCTGTGATGTTGGCCTAAGAGAGGACAGTACCAGGCTGTCAGTCAAGCTGCAGAAGCATGTTTGCACCCACTCTGCTTACCCTCTAACTCCCATACTGCTAGGAGCTTTACAGAGCTGCGTCTAAGAAAAGCCTGACCAGAGACTCTGTCTACTCCTGACACATGAGCAGTCCCAAACTTAGGTTTAAGAGTCAAGAACAGACTAACACTCACATTTGTCTCCTCCCTGACACCTTGCTCCCACTACAAGCACTTCTTTATGTCTTCTTTTATGTCTTCTAGCAACATTTGCAAGTCTGTCATGTGCAACAGGCCAGTCCTATCACTTACCAGCTCCTTCTGGATGGCAAGAATTCTGTGGCGAGCAGCCTCACAGTTTGCTCTCTTGCCTGTGATAACAATTGTCTCCGAGTTGCTGTTCTCTGCTGGGAGATCAATTTTGGTGTTGCTTTCTTCACGGATCTATCACAAAGTTAAAAAATAAATCCATCTCAGAGGTGTTCCATGTCAGGAAAAAAGCCCTTGGAGGTTATATTTGACATACCAATGAGCAGGAGAGAGAAGCAAGTGGGATTTAGCTGCAGGCACTGACCATAATGAATACCAGAGATAGGAAAGATATCTCACCTTCTTAATGTTGGCACCTCCTTTCCCTATGATGTTCTTGTGGAACTGTTTGAAGATGGGGACAGAAATAGAAAAGCTGTTTTCAACCTAAGAGAGAAAGGAAAGGAGAACTGAAAATTAACACTGTCATGGCAAGCAAGGCCCTTTCCTGGGAACTGTTCAACAAGGTTTTGACAATAGGCTTAGACCCAAGGAAGTTCTCTATACAAGAGACTTTCAAGAACAAGCAAAGGCAAGTGCCTTCTCCTGTAGCCCTTAAATGACAGGTATAACCCTAAGACCCCATCCAGACAGAACAGTGTCCACAGGTCCCTACTCTTGAGGTGTTTCAGCCCTCATCAAGCCAGTACAGCTCTGCTTTATTCGAGGGTCATTCAGGCATGGAGGAGAGAACAGCAGACAGAAGTCCCCCCTTACCAGGTCTGCCACCATCTTTTGCATGTACTTGGTGCACTTCTCCACCTCATTTTTAGGACCTCTAAGTTGAACGATGTCACTCTTGTGCGCAGGGTCTGGGAAATTGATGATAACCTGCAGGAGATGATCGTTTATAGTCAACTAAATAAAAAGCAAGAATTGCTGTGTCTGACACATGCAAAATTTGGGGGAATATTCCACATCCCCTCTTCCATTTGGAAAAGGGTAAATGTGTTAGCAGCCTCTGGCCAAAAGAACTCTCTTCTTACACATATTAGATACAGAGCTGCTAAATTTATGACTTCAGTGATGATGTGTCTAGTAATCAAGTAGGCCTTACCTCTGGGAATTTCTCCCGGATTTCCCGGATCCGCTCACCCTTCTGCCCAATGATAGTCCGGTGGAATTTCTGCTCGATGATTAGGTCCTTGGTGCGTTCATTTTCCTGATGAGAACAGTTTACACTCAGTGTTCAGCAGAAAAGTCACATACTTTTATTTACCGGTTTGCTCCCTGACAGTTTACTTGCCAGCATGGTCCCACTCTTCTCCTCTAGACAAAATTCACTCTAGGCTGACAGAGAAGGGGTATGCAAGGGAATAGAGGAAAACATCTGTGAAGTGGAACTCACACTTGTAATGAGATCCAAGTGCTTGGTGAGCATGGTGAGCACCAGAAGGTTACAAGGGAACATAAAAGTCTAAACCCTGTAGCCTCCCAAGCATCACGTCCTACTCACCATACGGGAAGCGAGTTCCAGCAGCTCTTTTTTGGCCTGTTGGACCCCCTGTGGGTCTCCTTCAATTCTGATCAGGTTGCTCTTCTCATTGTCCGGTGGAATGCGCACAGACACCTTGTAGAGGTCCTTAATCCTGTTAACTTCAAGGCAAAGACTGTGGTGACTTGAAAGCAGAGCACCTTGATTATCACTGATTAAGGGTCTGTTTAAGAAGTAAACCAGCCTCTGAAAAGGGGCCAGTGGAGTGGGGTTGAAACAGGGGAAAGTGACTCTTCACACCCAGATCA
Source organism: Megaceryle maxima (assembly GCA_024605025.1). Lineage (NCBI taxonomy): Eukaryota > Metazoa > Chordata > Aves > Coraciiformes > Cerylidae > Megaceryle > Megaceryle maxima. The sequence continues at coordinate 26,635 of JANHGN010009718.1, forward strand.
GCAAGAGCAGATCTGTGCCATACAAGATCCTGTACAAGTAAATACTGTGGCATCTACAGAGCCAACTGCTCACTTGCCAAAGTGAGGCATCTGTTTCTTCTCTAGAGAGCACCACATTTAGGTAAGAAGTTCATTCATTTCTAATCCCAAATTCTATTTTTGGGATGAACTTGCCAAGCAGATTTCCACCACCCCTAATTGTCTGTTAAAACATAATTCAAATAGAGCAACTTAAAAAAAACCCCAAAAACCAAAAGGCAATTCTCCAACCAAAGAACAAAATATTTTTTTCCAGGACATGGCAAAGTAATCCCACCACTCTTCAATATCCCAAGACACTTTCACACATTAAAGCCACCCCAAGGCATTGCTGCCCATTTATCTCCTTGTGCCAACAGCACTCCAGATCAGAGGAAATGTGATGGAGACATCACACTGGACGAGCTACAGAGCCCATTATATGGTCTAAGAAACACAGAGAGTCTGTGCATAGGAAGGATTAGAAAGGCACTCCACTTACTGTTAGCTCCATTCTTGCCAATGAGGTGTCGGTGGAATTTGTGGTCAACGTTGATTTCTGCGTAATCCATCCGGTTGATCTATAAATAAATGCAGAGGGCTAGGTAGGGCAGGCCACCACTTTTCCTGTCCTGTGCCCTAAGTAACTGCCTACTGCCAGTATTGGCACAGACTCTGCAGTTTGAGTTTGAACTGAAAGCACCCTGCTTGTGAAATATTTAAAGGGACTTACAAGCCTCTTCAGATATGAGTGAAAGAGAATCCTTCCTTCTCTGCATCAAAAGATTTAAGACCCACAGCTAATTTTTTTTAAGAACACTATGGGCAAGGTTTGTTTTCAAGGGTTTCAAGCATCTGCCACACAACTTGTCTTCTGCAAATTCTGTTAAGCACGCCAAGACATCATGTGGACGTGATACACACCTCATCCTCTCTGCTCTATTGCCCTTTTCTTCCTTCACTTTCTTATGTACTGGAACTAGTAACACCAACTTACCAGATCCTTGACCATGACTTCAATCTGTTCCTGAGCCACGTTCACATCTTCTGTAGGTCCTTCCAAAGTGATTTTATCCTCTCCTTCAGTGAATTCAATGTGAACCTTGAGACACAGCAGTAAGTCCAGTAAGAATTTTCCAAGATACAAACCAGTTCAATGCTGTTAGTCAGACCTATACCATCAACCCTTGCCACTAAGACAGGGTTTTCTTCCCACAAAGTACACATCATTCCCGTGGTTTCAGAAGTAGATAACTTAAAATTCTGGACATATCAAGAGTGTCTAGAGCCCAAGGCACGGGTGATGTCCCAGAGTCTTCAAGGACTTTGCAGCAGTCATTCACCTATCCTTTCTCTAGGGATCATCTAACTCACCATGGAGACACCTCATTGAAATCAGCATTTGCAGGTGTCTGACTATGTCAATTCTCAAAATAATACCACATAAAGCTTCCTTTTCAGGGCTCATCCCATGAGAATAACAAAGGATTAGTAGTGTTTGCAGCAGTAATAGAGAGGGTCTCTCAATATTAAGATCTCTATGATTTCCTCCCTGTTTTTACTCATGCTAGAATACATTTCTCTCTTCTACAAAGAGTGATTGGACTCTATATAATAGGGTGCTAAACTAACCAGCTCATCCATACCTTTGGCATCTGTTGAGTTATTTTAGCCAGATTTTGTCCTTTCTTTCCGATAATGAAACGATGAAGCCAAGAGGGGGCAGAGACCGAGGAGACGGTAAAACTGTTGGCCTGAGAGACAGAAAAAGAGAGAAGCTCTTTGACATACAAGAAGAGGTCTTCACAAAATTTCAGTTTTAATCCCTATGCTGCACCCTCAGCATTGACTTCTAAGCTGCATCTCTAACAGACCAATGGAGACCACTCTCCATACATCATGTCAGTGCTCATGGATGTATCTTTACGTGACTTTCAAAGAAGGCCTAGCCCATCTCGCTGTCTTGGGTTCAGCTAAGACAGGGTTAATTTTCACCAGAAGCTGTGTGTGAGAGGGCCACAGCCAGGATAGACAACTGACCCAGGCAATGGGATATTTGATACCATGCTGACATCACGCCCACTATGTAAGGATGGGCTGGGCCAGATCTGCTAGTGCAGGACTAGGCAGTTGGTGCACTTCTTACCTCTTGCTTTATATACAGTTTCATTACTAATATTGTTATTACTGTTCTCCTCTTGTGTTTTTCTATTAAATTCTCCTTATCTCAACCCACAGGACTTTGCTGCCTTCTCCCCATTCTCCTTCCCATGCCACCAAGGGAACAGGGTGATGAGTGAGCCACCACTTGGTGCTCAGCTCCCAGAATGGTCTAAACCACAACAGTCCTTTTTGTCACCCGAACTGGGCCATGAAGGGTTGAGATAATGACAAAATCTGACCAAAGCATGTTAAAACAATTTTGTGACATGCACTTTTTATGTTAGTTAAATAATGCATGTTCACAACGTTGGTCCCTTTGCTTGCATCATGGTGTTATGTAAATCCTTATGTACTATATGTATTCCCTGTGGTGGTGTTTATATTCTCTGGGAAATGGATCAGGACTATCAATTGACTTATGATATGATTATATCACTGGTCATGAGGTTAAGCTGGTATGTGTATATGGCCTTATTGTTTATTAGCAATCTCACCCAATCAACAAGCAAGACAGAGGAGGAAACTGTGACAGATTTTGAGAATTCTGACTATCCTTGGGACATCCAGGCCAGCACGCTGTCAGTGCTATGTCTTCTGAATGTGTCCCAGGTCTTGTTGAGTGTTATACTTTTTTTTTTTTTTTTTTGAAGAATATCACCCAGAGATCTGCCCTGAGGCTGGATATTTATGAGTGGCAGGGTGTATGGGAGAGCATGGGCAAGTGCCTAGGGCAGTGGCTACCTCCAAAATTTTGGAATTTTACCCCTAACAAGTGCAGAATCCTGATAAGCTAATAAAGTATTTAGAAAAGGTTATGTTCTCAACCTGACAATTCCAGAGAGAAACAAATCACTGCACTGTGCTGGGGCCTTGCCCACGCCTACTGAATCCTTTTGAACACTGTTCGGTGCCCTCAAAGGGATGAAAAGGTCTCTGGACCTAAAAAACAGATTGACAGGTGCTGCAGCTCAACCAGAGAACCAACCTGTGCTGGAATCAGTCACCCTTGTAAAGAAAAACAAACACACACACAAAAAGTTTTGCTAGTGAGGGATGATGATAAGCCAGGGCCATCATGAGAAAAAGAAGAGGCAGAGGTGATGACCCGATCCCTGTCTCCTGTGAGCTGTGAGATAAATGAAGGGATTTCAGCCATCATCCAGGTGAGCAGATTATCACCTGGCTGCCCCAGTGCTGGGAGAACAGGGCTGGTAGTTTGGAATTAGAGGCAAGGAAGCCAAGCAGCTGGGATTCCTGTCTAGGGAAAGGGGCACTGACAAGATGATAGGAAAACAGACACAAGGCCTCAGCCTCTGGAGGTGACTCTTCAGGCATGAAGGAAAGGTACCTCTTTCAAGAAAGTTGTTACATGTCAATTAGGCAAATGGACCATGAAGCAGAGAGGTATTCAGTACCTGAGGGAATCAGCTGTCCTGGAGATGATTTATAATGATATGAACAACAACAGCTACTTACAGATCCAGATGAAGTCCAATGCACACCACTCATGTTGTGGAAGCTTCTACAGAGTACACCACCATCATATACTAACTCACTGGCAGTAGTGTCCTGGAAGGATGGCCAGGGACAGACAAATAGTGGAAGAATTGACTGACCAACTCCTGCACTATGAAGAGTCTCTCTTCCTCCCTATGGGCCTGCATTTTGTTTGGGGAGGAACTGCATGGGGAGTTCCAACAATTCATAGAGAACATGACCTACTCCCCACCTCTAGGTGCCCATATCTCAACTATTAGGTGTAGACATTCCCCTGCCCAAGAGAGAGAATATGGAAGGGACACATCATGGGGTACCCTATGGTTTTACCTCGGTGACCATAGAGAGGACATGAGGAAGGGAGATGGAAAACCCACTTCAATACTAGCTGTGTGAGTACATGAATTGTGAGGGTAAAAAAAATGAAAGGGGGTTATTCCAAGAAGAATGCCGCTCTAGTTTCCACTGGGAAATTTCCCACAGAGTAGAAGGTCTGATGTTACTTTCAATCCTCTTGAAGGGACTTCTAAGTCATTTTCACAAGGGAGTGATTCTTATCAGGATTAGAGGGGCCCTGCCACCAGACAGGTGAAGGGTTTACTGGACTGTGTGGAGTCAATAGCCTGGCATATCAGACCCACAGGAATATAAGGCTTTAGTAGACACCGGTACACAAAGGACCCTAATGCCATCAAGCCACAGAGGGGTCAAACCCATCTGTATTTCTGGAGTGAAAGGGGGATCCCAACAACTGACTGTAGTGGAAGCTGAAGTGAGTCTAAGCGGGAAGGAGTGGCATGAACACCCCACTGTGACTGACCCAGAGGCCCTGTGCATCCTTGACAGGAGAGGGTATTTCAAGGACCTAAAAGAGTACTGGTGGGACTTTGGTATAGCTGCCTTGGAGGAAACTGAACAGTTGTTCACCTTGTCTAGTCTCTCAAAGGACCATTCTGTGGTGGGGTTGAAGAGCAGCAGGTGCCAATCACTACCACAATGGTGCACCAGCAGCAGTATCACACCAATTGAGATTCCCTGAACCCCATCCAGAAGCTGATTTGTCAACTGGACTGCCAAGGGGTGATCAACTGGACTCTTACTCTTCAACAGTCCCGTACAGCTGTGCAAAAGTCTAATAGATAATGGAGACTAACGGTGGACTACCACAGCCTGAAGTCACGCTGCTGCTGAGTGCTGCTGTGCCAGACATGCCGTGATTATATTGCGGATGTGTTCTTTATTCCTGTAGCACCAGAGTGCAGGCCACAGTTTGCTTTCACTTTGAGGGGTGTACAGTACAGCTGGAATCAATTGCCCCCAGGGGGGGAGAAACAGCCAACACCATTTGCCATGGACTGATCCATACTGCACTGGAGAAAGGTGGAGCTCCAGAACACCTGCAATACATTGATGACATCATCGTACGGGGCTACACAGCAGACAAAGTTTTGAGAAAGGGAAAAAAATAACTGAAATCCCCCCGAAGGCTGGTTTAGCCATAAAATGAAGTAAGGTTAAGGGACCTGCATGACAGATTCCATTCTTATGAATAAAATGGCAATATGGGCACTGCAAGGTCCCAGTGGATGTGATCAACAAGACAGGACCCATGTCCCCACTGACCAGTAAAAAAGAAACACAAGCTTTCCTGGGCACTGTGGGTTTCTAGAGGATGTATATCCTAGCCTAGCCTGATTGTGAGCCCTCTCTACTTAGTGACCCAGAGGAACAATGATTTTGAATGGGGCGTGAGCAGTGACAAGCCTCTGAACAAGTTAAATGGGAGACTGTGTGCATTAGCCCTCGGGCCAATCCGGGCAAGACAGGATATTAAAAATGTGCATCCCACAGCTGGGATGAATGGTCCTACCTGGAGCATCTGGCATAGAGCAACCAGGGAGACCCAAGGCTGACCTCTAGGATTTTGGAGTAGGGAATACAAAGGATCTGAGCCAAATGAAAAAAACCTGCAGCAGATGAAAGAATTTGAGCTGCCTCAGAAGTGGTCAGTACTGAAGCACAGCTCCTCTTGGCACCCAGACTGCCAGTGCTGGGCTGGATGTTCAAAAGGAAGGTTTCCAGTTCACACCATGCAACTGATGCCACATGGAGTAAGGGGGTTGCATTGATAACACAATGAGCTTGAATAGTGAGTCCCAGCCACCCAGGAATCTTGGAAGTGATCACAAGCTGGACAGAGTTCATCGATTTCAGGATGCCACCAGAAGAGGAGGTGACATGTACTGAGGAGGCACCACCATATAACAACCAGACAATGAAAAGTGATATGTCCTGTTGACTGATAGGTCCTGTTGCATGGTGGAAAAACATCGATGGTGGAAGGCTGGTGTGTGGAGTCCCACACAATTAAGTCTCCAAATCTGCTGAAAGAGAAGGTGAATTGAGTGAGTTTGCAGAGGTGAAAGCCATCCAGCTGACTTTAGATATTGCTGAGCGAGAAAGGTTGCTAGTGTTCTTTCTCTGTACCAACTCATGGATGGTGGCAAACGCCCCGAGGGAGTGGTTGCAGCAATGTAAGCAGAGCAACTGTCAGTGCAGAGGTAAATCCATCTGGGATGCTGGATTATGGCAAGATATTGCTGATCAGGTAGAGAACCCAGCTGTGAAAGTATGTTGCATGGATGCCCATGTACCCAAGAGTTGGGTGGATCAGGCTGCCAAGATCGGAGTGGCTCAGGTGTATCTGGACTGGCAACGTAAGGGTGGATTACTTATAGCTCAGTGGGCCCATGACTCAGGATATCAAGGAAGAGATGCAATATATAGATGGTCTTGAAATCAAGGGGTGGACTTGACCACGAGTATTATCACACAGGTTATCCATGAAAGTGAAACATGCTGCAATCAAGCAAGCCAAGCTGTTAAAGCCTCTGTGGTATGGAGGGTGATGGCTGAAATAGAAGTACAGAGAGCTGTGGCAGATTAATTTTATCACACTCCCATAAAACTGCCAAGGCAGGCACCACATGCTCACAATGGTGGAAGCAACCACTGGATGGCTGGAAACATACCCAGTGCCCCTTGTCACCACCTGGAACATCATCCTGAGCCTTGAAAAGCAATTCTTTGGTGACACAGCACCCCAGAAAGAATTGAGTGAGACAACACAACTCATTTACAAAACAACCTCTTTGGCTTGGGCCAAAGAGCACAGCATTGAGTAGGTGTGTCACATCCCCCATCATGCACCAGCCTCCAGAAAAACTGAATGAAACAATGGACTGTTAAAAACTACACTGAAAGCAATGGGGGGTGGTACCTTCAAACACTGTGACATACATTTAGCAAAAGCCACCTGGTTAGTTAACACAAGAGGATCTGCCAATCTAGCTAGCCCTACCCAATCAAAACTCCCACGTGCTGTAGAAGGGGATAAAGTCCTTGTAGTGCACATGAAGAACGTCTTAGGAAAGATGGTCTGGGAGGGTCCTGCTTCAGGCAAAGGCAAACCCATCCATGGCATTGCTTTTGCTCAAGGGCCTGGGTGCACCTGGTGGGTGATGCAAGAGGACAGAGCAGTCTGATGTGTACCTCAAGGGGACTTAATTTTGGGTGAAAATGGCCAGGGAATTAAACAGTATAATGTTAATTGTTAAATAACTCTGCTGGGCGTGATGTAGATGGCATAGAATAAGGTGTGGATAAAGTCCTGGGTTTGGCTAGGATAGGGTTAATTTTCACCAGAAGCTGGGAGGAGGTCACAGCCAGGGCAAACAACCAAACCAGCCAATGGGATACTCAATCCCATACTGACATCATACACACTGTATAAGGGACGGATAGGGCCTGCTGGTGGGTTTTGCATCACTGGCGTTATATATTGCTTCACTACTACTATTGTTATTGCTGTTATTGTTCTCCTCTTACATTGTTCATTAAATTCTCCTTATCTCAACCCATGGGGTTTCATGTTTTGCTCCCTATTCTCCTTCCCATCCCATCAGGGATGGTGCTCAGCTCCCAGCTTGGTCTAACCACAACACTCATCAGTACCTTTGCATAGACTTCAGTCAATGCTTGCCCAAGCTTTTCAGGCTCGCCTCGCAGTATCACCGTCTCCGAGCTACTGTCAGTGGGTGGGATCTCGACAGAGACTCCAGTTTTCTCCAAGATCTCCTGCAGGGAATTCCCCTTGGGGCCGATGACATATTTGTGCTGGGACTTCTTCACCTCCACTGCAATGGTAGTAGTCTTCTTTTTCTGTAGGGGCAGAGTCACTGGGGTATCAATCACAAGAGGGCAGGGAAGGACAAGAGCAAAAAGGAAGAGGCACAAGATGCAGTGAAACTCTGCACCGAGCGAAGGTGAACACAGTGGTTCTGCAGCACCCTAGCACTCACTGGGCCCTTGCCTACAGAAAGCTTTGCGCTCAAAATTTCACAGGTGGAAGTACAAAACTGGTGTTCTCTGTCAAGCTCCCTGGCACACTACATGGGAGGAGACAATATACACACGCACCCCCTTGCACAACAGGACTCAACGCCCAGCTGTTCACCAGGTAGTGATGCAACACCATGTAGGACAGTAGGCTATAAGCTGATTATCTCTGCTGAAATCCAGACTGGTGAAAATACAGACCTAACCATGAGGAAGAACAGCCCAACAATCCACAACAAGGATATTCACAGTGATGCTGGCTGTGGAAAATAAACTGGAGTGAAATTCACTCTTCAGCACCTTTCACTCATGTAGCAACTTTTGGTAATGTCAGCTGGCCACCACTGTAGACTTCACACTTCCTTCCTTTCTTTGTAGCACCTATGTGAACAAGAGCCAGGGGAGCTATTTGTGGTCTGCTAATTTCCATGACACAGAATAGTGACAAATCTGCCACCTCCCTGGTACTATCACTCCAAGTCCCACTCTGCTGAGTGAGGAAATGGTAAGATCCAAGGCCACGTACTGCAAGGGCTGCTGAGCCAGAGCTGACATGAGGAAGATGCAACAGAGCAATGCACAAAAGTAGAGGGGAAGAGGGACTATGAGCAGGTGAGGGCAAAACAGGAAGCTTTATGGACCATCCATACCTTCTCCTCATAGATCTTCTTAACACGAGCCACAGCTTGGGCTAGCTGCTCCTTTTCTCCTGTAAAGACTATCTCTGTCTTGTTGACGCTAGGTGGAGGAATGTTGATGCGTGTCCCTGTGTCTTGCATGAGCTCGCTCACCAGCTTGTTGTAAGGGCCAGCAATGAAGGGATGGTACACCTTCTCCACATCCAGCCGCTCCACGGCACGCTTATCCTGGAAGAGCCCAGAACAGTCCTCACTGGTAACTGCCCTCCATATTACACGGTCTACCAGACACAGTACAATTCCCACTGCTGTCTTGCTTGACACTCTAGCCCAAGCACCCTTTGGAGTTCGCAGGTTTGTAATCTCCATCTCTTTCAATCTACAAATACTGCTGCTGACAGTATTCACCTCTTTAATCTCCTCCCTCATCTCAGCTGGCATCTAATGTGATTCACTTCAAATATGAAACACACTTATCTGACTTCAGAGATGGACAAAAATGGAGAACCAGAAGTTGCAGAACCTGGCAGCAGTGCTCATACAGCCCATGGCACAGGATACATCTCAGTTCAGCCTAACGTATTAGCCACTGACTGTGGTTATGGTGGATACAAACATCCAATATACTATGGAGAAGCAAAATGGCTGTCCAACTAATGCCATGAGAGAGATCACAGTACTGAAGTACCTGCTCAGCAGATATAAGCAGGATCTCATGTCGGGCCTTCTCAATCCCTTCTTTAGTGCCAGTGATCTTGATTTGGTTGCTGGGGTCATCTGGGCGGGGGATCTGGATTTTGGTTGCAGTTTTGAGCTCCAGGTCCTGCAGCTTCTCGCCATTCTTTCCAATGACAAAACGGTGGTGCTCCTTGGGGATGGCAACTGTCGCTGAAGCCTGGAACACAAGAAACAAGCATCTGTGAGAACTCTTCTCTACACTGGCAGATCTACATGAATAATGAGTTAGATGCTGCCTAGCACACTACTGAGGAACAAACACAATGCCTTCCCAGCAGAATCATTCCAAGCACTGATACTGTACTAGAGCAGTTTATCTGCAGTGCCTGTATACCAGGACTCTAAAACCCACCTTTCCCTCAAAACCATTCTGTTTGCACAAGAGTAGTACTCCAAACTAGCAAATGTCTTTAGGCAGAGACCAGGAGGTGCCTATCCTCCAGTGTAAGACACTGACGCAGCACCAGACAGCAACTGAGATGATGGCTCATGGATGGAGGTTATCTGAACTCTGACATCTGCTGCCAAGGCTACAGAGAACAAGATACGCAGTCCAACTCCTAGGAAACAGAAATTCAACACCAGAAGCCTATTCCAGCTAGGAGATGCTTACTGCTATTAAGTACTAAGATGTCTTCAATGTGGCACATGCTACTCCTGGGACTGCTTCTAGAAGGCTCCTCTTGGAAAAGGGGTTCCAAGAACTTCTCTCCATCTATAAAGAACTGGTTTGTAATAGGGATTACTGACTTCTTCCTCTCTCACTTCTTAGCAACCTGGTAGCTTATGATGGCTATCATGCTCTCGATGCATGTGAATACGTAACTACTAGCAGTAATTAGACACTTAAATTCAAGCTACAATAGAAAAAGAAAACTATCAAAAAAAGACCACCTGGTGTGACTCTTCAACTGTGTCCCTGTACTGAAGCCAGCCAAGCCTAGGAGAAGTTGGGAATACAGCCACACCTTTCAGACCTTGGGGCAGGGCAGTAGGAGGTGTACCTGAGGACAGTGGGTCATGAGTTTGTTGCAGGAGGACCTGAACTATTTTTTCAGATGCACATTATGTAGGGCTTTTTCCTCTCTCTTCCCTCTGGCAGGGTATGATACATGGGCTGAACAGCACTGAGCAGACATGGTATTAACTATTGCAGTAACAACCTTTGACATTACACTTTAAAACACACTAAGAGACCTGGCTGCAATATATCCTAACAAGAACTACCATATTGATTATGAACTCAAGAATCTGAAGGTAAGAAAGCAAAACCTACAAGACTGAAAGGGGAAGCAACTGAAACAAAGGGGCTGTGGCTCCTTACCAGTGTGGCTTGAGGTAGACAATCCAGAACCCTGACCTGAAACTTTCAGCTTTTGGTAGGACTTCCTCTTCTCTTCTTTCTCCCATCCCTTCACATTCTCCTCTGAAGTATTTTAGAGAAAGCACAGTCCTGTTCTCACACACTGCCAGCTTTGTGTGAGGGGCTTGGACCTCCTGCAGCACCAGCACCTTACCACAAAGTCAGTTTGCAATTCAAGCGTCCAGAGATTGCAGACTCCACCCTTCGTGCAACACCATGGCCTGTAATTAGCTTTGAACCCTATTTTAAACCTCACTTCCATTCCAAATTACCAATTGGGTGCTTTGAAAATATATGGCAAAACTGAATTACTCATCTAATAACACCTCTTTGGCTTATAAGCACACACACCCAAGGGTCTCCAAGCATTTGTGAGTTTTGGGAATGAGCAAAGATGAAATGAGAAACAGTTAGATGCCCTCACCTGAGTCTGCAGCCGTGCGACAATCTCCTTCCGAGCCTTCATGACTGCTTCCAGCTTTCCAGAGACCATGATCGAAAGGCCCTGGTCCTTTGCGAGAGACAGCTCCAGGTGAGCTCCTGTCTTCTGCATGATGTCAAGGCAAATCTTGGCCTGCTCACCTTCTCCAAACTGATTCATGTCCTTGTACTTCCTCTCCTCCAGTGGCACATGAAACACCTGTTCATCCACAAGACAGATAAAGTAAGGGCAGAACAAGCAGTCAGTACACTTTTGATTGCCAGGGCCAACCTCTCTTCTTGCCACACAGAACTTTAATGGCATACTAAGTACCCAGGTTTGTGCAAACCATCAGCCTTTCCAGTGGAGACAGCAGCTGCAACCAGTGCAAGAACACTGCAGCAGACAGTCTGTTCCACACTGTCTTCCTAAAGTACATGCTATAGAGGGAATACTTTAATGGATTAGTGCTCACTAGTTGCCATTCAGGCCTGCTCCGGCTGTTTGTGGAACAGGGATGCAGAGGTTTTTCTGGAGAGTTTTCCAACACCCCTCCAGAGCAGTCCAAGCTCCCAGCTCCAGTCCTCCTTGTGCCCCAGAGTAAAGTACAGCAAAGATGCTGTCAATCTGACACACTAACATTTTCATATTTCAGGGAAAGCTTCACTTAACCTACTTTTTGGAGGGAGGAAAAGGAGGGAACAAGACAACCACTCCCACCAACCTGAGTGATGACAGAAGCCTTTATTGGTCGGATTTTGCTCCAGGGCCCAGCAGGTTCCTGGGCAGCTTCCAAACATGGTGCTTTCTCAGGGAGTGGAGGGAAAGCTTCCTTGTAGGTTGGAGGATCATTCTCTTCTTCAGAGTTTAAAGCTGTAACTGAGGTGAAGCACACAGGGTAAATGAGATGCTCTCCCCACAGAAATTCCTCTATTTATAGGCAGTACAATTCTATTTAGGCACCACTAACAAGGGAAAACAAATGACTCGTGTGCTACCATTAATCCTATTACAGTTATGCTTGTGGAGCAGCCACTTCTGGAGCACAACTGACCTCCGCACAGCACAGACTGCAGTAGATGCCATGAACAACCAACCTTTTCTGAACTGGCATTATGGATGCAGGAAGTGAATGTGCAAGTGAACAGTGGCAGCAAATAGCACATTACTGACAACTTTGTCAAGAGAGGCCTAAGTATGGGAGAACATGCTGAGCAGAGACATGAGGAACAAAGGAATAAAACAAGGCTGCAGGTCAGAAGGGGTAAGACAAACATGCCCAGATGGAAGGCAGAAAAAAGTGATATAGTAAGGGCAGAGTCCAGGGAAAGCCTGTACCTTACATTCAACTCTGCTGTGTGCTGGGCTGTGCCAAGTGGGTCAGCTCACAGCTGGAAGATGGGTGCAAAAACCCATCAGTGAGTCAATTAATAGTTGTACTGACTTTCCCCAGCAACTGTCTGAGCAAAGGAAGGAAATGATAGCCCAGCACGCTGATCCCATGAGGTTCTCTTGTAGCCCAATACCCCACTCTTTCATGTGCCCCATTCCATAGCTGACAGCATTACTAGCTAGAGCTCTATGAAGACCTGAGGCTTGCCTTCTCCTGGCCCTGCACCATGCAGCATCACCACTGTGCTGCTGTTGGCAGAAAGCCAGGATCTGGTGAGCCACTGATCTAAAAATGGAGAATGCAATGTCTGCATACTTGTGAGGGACCAGACACAGAGTAAGCTTGGGTAACTGCAAGGAACCTGTATTTAGAGGCACATCACAGGAACTCAACTGTGCTTTCTCACCTTTCACCTGCTGCTGAGCCAGGCCACTGCGGTGTTCAGCGAAGCTCTCCTGGGTCAAAACTGCCACGGAGCTCATTGTCGACTTCCCACCCACACACAATCCGGGTATGCCACTGGAAGAGACAGAAGACACTATTACTAGCATCATTCAAGATGCATAAAAGTCACTCTAGGAAGACAAAGTATATGTCACTAAGTACTTTTCCAGTTAGTTTCTTGAAAAGCACCTACAGTGCCAGTCAGCTGCCCAGTCCTCTTGTCGAACCAGACAGCAACTAAGGGGGGATATTCCCTACAACACAGTGGTCACCAAAACTAGAGCTTCTCACTAAGTCAAAGGACGTGCAACCTAAGATCACTGGAAAGGGGGACAGCAGAACTTGTTATAGCATACAGTAATTAATCTAACAATTACTAATTGGGTGCAATTTTTGAATGAGTATCCAAAGGTCTGGATAGCCAGTTCAGGACCACTGTGTAATCCCAGAGAGAAAACAAAAAGGGCCTGGGGTGCTGTCTCTTCCTGAAATAATACTTATTTAAGTGCTTGAACTCCTGTTGACTTAGGGATACACTCAGAAAGCCACTGCAAGAAGCAAGCTTAGCACCAGCAAGATCCTTGGCCCTCTCAAAGTAAGAACTTACCAGCTAAATGGTCAGTAGCCAGAAAGTCCGTCCTGTAAGCTGCCTGTTTGTCAGCCTGCCAGCTTTTGCTTTATAGAAGAAAAAAAAAAAAAAAAAAAAAAGTGAGTGCTCCAAGACAACAGGAAAACACAACACCCTCTTTACTGTAACTTTCAAAAGAGCACCACCTGTACTGTTTCAAACTTGCACCCTATCCAAAATGTTCTCACACTGAGTCACATCTCATCATACTTGTCACGTTTTACTAGAGCTACAGGCAACACCACAACCACCAACTTGAACCCCACAGCAGGAAGCCTGGAGTAGCTACTCTTTCATCACACTAGCTACAGGAGCAGCCATCCAGTATCAGGCAAAAATATAGTCAATTAATAACAGATGTGCAAGAGAGACATGAAATTTCAGGGTTGTAAGCAAGAGCATCAACATGTAGTCAAAGGAGACTAACAGCCTGAAAACCTGCCAACAACACTGCCATCATTCAGAAGTTAGGAATGCAGTTTAGTGGAGCTTGGGTGAATCAACACAGACATCCTCACAAACTAAGTCAAACACTCAAGGCTATCCAAATACAGCTGCTGGTCAGTCCACCTCTTAATTTTTCTTATTGTAAAAGATCATGCACCAGGCACTGAAGTGCATCTCCAGGCCCAAGTCTGCAAGTCGGAAGAACAAAACCCACACTGGTTCACATGGACTATTTTAAACACATTACACTGTTGGTAGGAACTTTATATGTCCTGCACCTGAATCTGCAGATTCACTGAAAAAGTGTTTAGGAATGTAACTAAAAATATGAAAGCCAGTACAGCACACACTCTGACAGAACTCTGTACAGCAGTTCCCCACACCCGGAGTCTCCCCCAGCAGTAACGTGTGCTCTTGTAGGGCTTGCACTGTCCTAAAATCCAGTGCTTCTGAGTGCTCATGGGACAAGAGGCCCCTTTCTCCCACAAAAACCCTGCAGTGCTACTTGGACCTTCTTCTAAACAGCAAATGGGCACTTTTCAGTAAACCAACAGCTGCAACTTCTGACCGCCCAATGTGCCAGAAAAGGCTTCCAAAACCACAGTGTTGCTGATGTGGTGTCTCACCTCACACATTGTGACACAGTAAGAGAAGGCAACAGCAGCAGAAGGGAAGGAGGGAAGAAGAAGGAGAGAAGGAATGCAACTGGGCCATACAGAACTGATATGCACCTCAGTGAAGGCCAGGGTATTTTCTCCTACTTCAACAAGCCTCTTATCAGGAACAAGGCAACACCACCTGTCCTATCAAGGCAATTGAGCTAATGTCGCAATTAATCCTGTAATGATCTGTTACTACATGGTAGCAGCTACCAGGACAGCCAACCAGCCATGCTGTCTGAAGCACAACTGCTGCAGCACACAGATGCTCTGCAATGCGTTTGCTGGTATACAGGAAGGGGTGGCTAGCAATCTGATCTCAGAGCAATATCTGAGTTCTCCTCACTGTCCACTGCTCTGCCATAGTATAACACCAGTTACATGTCCACAGTAGACAACTGCGTGGCTCAAGCCAACACAGACTGTTTCAGCAAGGCCTGTAGACTTGGCCGTCAGCTCTGACGGCTCTAAGGTGCCACCACCTCATGGCAAGCTGTGAACAGGAACAAGAGCAGAAGTGAGAAGCACCTTAGACATCACAAGCAGCTGCCAAAGTGTTCATCTGCAGTAACCTCAAACATCTGGAATAACATAGGCCTCAGAGATTAATCTCTGGCCAAAATTGGAGGCAGCCATCAGAATGGTATTTTAAATGTAATGTCAAAACCAGCAGCTCGGGCATTGCATTTTGCACTTACACCTCCCTCTTTAGGTTTTGAAACTAAGGTTGCAGCTACATTATGCTAGCCTGTGGTCAAGTCAACAGGTTTTAAGCTGCCTAGTTTATATGCCATCTGTAGTGCTGGCTTTGTGCTCCAAAAGAAGTTTCAGATGTCTAGAGTGCACTTAAAGAGAACAAAATTATCCTAAAAATAACCTCCAACAAGGGCCAGACCTAACCACATGGGAAACATTTGTACAAAGAGAAACAAAAGCAAAATCATTAGTTACACTGCCACTGCAATCAGTACTTGTGGACAGACATGTCATTTATGTGTTATTTAAAACCATATTTAATAGAAACATTAGCATTTTGTTAATCGAGGTAGTCAAAAATCAGAGGCAGCAAGGATCACACAGCAAAAGAGTGCTGGCTGCAGCAGCCACTGTCTTCTGTCGTATGATGATGCAGGGGAGAGAACATTTGCTTTCTGAAAACTAACCGTCTCTCCCAGGTACTCAAGGCCCAGGTCTGTTGGTTTTGGAGGGATCACGCAGGTGGACAGCTGCTGTGCAGCAGGACAGTACTTCCCACCGATTACTGAAGCAGTACCTCTGAGAGCACAACACGACTGGTGCCTTAGACACAGCCACGCTTACACCTGACCTGTATTAGCTCTTCCACTAACACCATGACCCGTCACCTTCCCCACCACCACTTCCTGCCCTCGGATAGAGGCACTCTGTGCCTGCCCAGACACCGACCAAAGCCCATCCAACGAAGAGCGTACACCCACCCGCCTGCTCCCGGCCAGGGCCGATCGGGGCAGGCCCAGGCGGTGCTTATCGCTGGGGCCGGGGCCGGGGCCGGGCCAGCCGCGCATGGAGTGGGGCAGCCGGGCGCGGGGAGCGTCTCCCGCGTGAAGGAAGCTGTGCCCAGAGCCCGGCCGGGCCTGTACGGCGCCCGCCCCGGGACAGTGGCATGGGAAGCGGGGACGCCGCCGGGGCCAGGCACTGAGGCCGTCCCTCCGCGCCCCACCACGGTGCCCAGCCGCGTCAGGCCGAGACGAGGCAGAGGAGCCGCCGAGCCCCGCGGCCCAAGCCAGGCCAGGAGGCGCTGCCAGCGCCACCTCAGCACTGCCGGCACCGGGGGCGGGGCGGCGGGCGGGGCTCTTAAAGAAACCCGGCCGGGCCCCGCTGTCACTCGAGCCCCTCACCGGCCTGAGCGGGAGGGGGGGGGGCGGCGGCGGCAGCGGCGCGCGCGCGCTTCAGCACACCGCCGGTGCAGGAACGGGGCCGAGAGCGCGGTGAGGGAGCAGCGGCAGCCCGAGAACGGCGCGGCCGCGTCACGCAACCAGGGAAAGGTGCTCCCACGGGGGACCAGGTGACAGCCCCCGAGCACGGCTCCGCGGCCCCTGGAAAAGTGCCAGTAGCGACAGCGAGGCGGGCACGGGCACGGGGCCGGACGGGCGGGGCCTGCCCCGAATCCGGAGTTAGCACCTTCCCGGCGCCCGCTCGCCCCCGCCGGTGGCCCAGGGAGCGAGGCCGGGGCGCGCTCCCCTCTAGTCACAAGAGTGGAGCCGCTCAGGCCCCGCGGCCCAGGGGAGGGCTGCCAGCCGCCGGCGCTACGCGGGCTGATCCGGCGCTGGACGAACGCCTACCTCCAACCGTTTTGGCTCGTACCAGGAACTCAAGACTGCCGGGGACGACGTGTAGCCGCCCCGACCCGCGCCGCTACCACCTCCTCCCGACGAGTGGGACCGTGTTACGTCTCGGCCCTGGACGCCCCCTCCCCACGCACCCGCCAGGCCCAGCAACCCCATCATCCCGGCCCTGCGACGGCGCCGCATGCCGGTGCTACCCGACAGCTGCTGCCGGCCGGCACAGCCACAAGCAGGCCGCACCACCGGGTTCGGACCCCCACCCGCCCGCCGCCGGCTGCCCCGAGTGCCCCCTTCTTAGAATGGCCTCCGCCAGACTTTGCCCAGCCCGGCCGACGGGAAGTTGGCCAGGAGTTTCCCGGCGGCGCCGACACGTCGGTGCCCAGGCTGAGCAAGCGAGGCCGCGCCGGGCCAGGCATGCCGCCCCCCCCTCCCCGCCCCGCCGGCCTCCACGTCGACGCCGCGGTAGAGGGGCCGTCCCCCGTGACTCACTCCGGCCGGTGCCCGCTCGCCCGCCCTGCTAGAGAACCGGAGAACTCCTGGGAGAGCGGCGCGGTGTCCGCCCCGGCGCCTATATAGGCCGGGCCGCTGCCAATCCCCGGCCCGCACGTCAGCGGGACATGCCCCTTCCCAGCGGGGCCGGCCCGCCACGCGTGCCCCGCGCCGCCGGAGGCGCCCGGCCGCCTGCCCACCAGAGTAGGGCGGAGCAGTGACCTGGCCCGGGAGCTCGCGGCTCCGGCGGTTGCCCTGCTCCCGCCACCCGGCCCTCGGGGCTTCCCGGAGAGGGAGGAGAGCCGTGCGCGCCCCCGGGGCTGAGCCGCCGCCTGCTCCCCGCCCGAGGCCGCCATCCCTCCAGCAACAGATTCAGATGATTTAGAAAGTGTTTCTCGTCCGTGGACCGGCGGCTCCGAGGTACGCGAGGGCTGGAGCTGCTGCAGAACCGAGCCCCCACGGCTAGATGTTCTCAGCGCCGGCCCAGGCCCATCTGTGGGCCCAGAATTCAGTTCAGCTGCCCAGAATTACGGACGTCGTTTGGCCAAGGCCGGTTTCACGCAGAAATAGTGAACTGGAGCAGCTCATAAGGGTTCCCATCAGTCTTAAAACCACAGCGGGCACTGTGCTGGCACCGGGGAGCAGCAAACAGCTGGGGTTTCTGCCCTGTCCTACAAGTGGAGAGGGATACTGAGGACCCAACCCCCGAAGGCCAGTTCCTCCTCCTCCTCCTGTGCAGCCTGTGTCAAAGCAGCAGCAGCTAGTTGATGCTGAGGTTGCAGACAGCAGAGGGGTCAAGGTAAGCAATATTTAAAAAAAAAAATTAAATTCATTCTTGCCCCCCTGAGCTCTTCTCCTTCTTCCAAGCTCTAATTTGGAAATGCGGAAGAGTGAAGGAGGGGAAAGGTAAGCCAGCAAGCACAATACCCTCCTTTCCTGCAGAGTTTGTTTATTAAAGTTTGTGCAATATAGATGTTTTTAATTATTATCCCTGCACCCTCAGGGAACTGAGGGAAAAAAAAGAAAGTCACATCAGTGTAAAAATACATGGAATTTGAACTAATTTTTGCATTATCTCAGTCTCTGCCCGTTTTTCTACACAGGATTGTTTTTCCTCATCGTTCATAATGCACTTAGTGTCTGCTTTCCTTATTCACACCTTGTTCTCTCCCAGACCCTGGCAAACTAAACACAAGAACCTGCTTTGTGGACCTCTGACCACAGAAGTTTGAGGTCTCTGGAATAACTGCTTTTGATTACATGCAGTAGTTCTTAGAGATTTTCATGTGCTGTATTTATGGAAACATGGATGGTATTTAGCATTAAGTACAATGGTGATTGCTTATTGCTATTGAACCAGAGTAGGAGATTTCTCTGGTTTTCCTCTTTTAATCCTGTGGCTAGGAGGC
This sequence comes from Megaceryle maxima, assembly GCA_024605025.1. Taxonomy (NCBI): domain Eukaryota; kingdom Metazoa; phylum Chordata; class Aves; order Coraciiformes; family Cerylidae; genus Megaceryle; species Megaceryle maxima. The sequence goes on from JANHGN010009718.1 coordinate 45,664, forward strand.
CGTCATTAAAGCACTTGAACTTTTTGACACAAACAATTTATCACTGTAAATAAAAATACACTTGTGGGTGAAATCAGGAAGTATGTTAAAGGGAGGAAGAGAACAGTCATCAGGAGTTGACACCCTGCCCAGGCACCATGATGATCCATCTCCCCCCACCCCGGCCTCTCCTCAAAGAGTCTGTCTCTGCAAGGATGCAGGGAAACTGCTCCAACCACAGGGCTCCTACTCAGAAAGGCAGCAACCACTGTTGCCACATCATATACACTCCAAGAGCTATCTCGGGCTCCTCCAACAAAAAATGTCTAGGCTGTGGATGCCAGCAGCACCCTGTAAGACTCATGAGCAGGCTGGTGCTACCAAGACAGAGACAGCTCATTCAAAAGCAGAGATTCAGGCACCTGGGCAAGCTACAGCATCTCCAGACTTCAGACACTTACGGTTCCAGGCAGCAGCTGGGAGTGTGGGAGGTTGCAATTTGGGATTTGAAGCCTAGCACTCTGAACCTTGCTCAAGGTGCGCAATGCTTTTCTGGTACTTTCACTCCCTCATGTTTATCTCCACAGCACAAAGCAAGCAGCCTCCTTTCAACACTAACTGCAGTGCGTCCAATTAACTCTGACATGGGTAAGTACTGTGATCCCCTGTGCCGGGGAACTGGAGGAGTATCACAACCCTCAGAGTAGAGAGAGCATCTTACTGAAACACCAACATCCTCTCCCTCACCTCTATCTCATTATCTGGTTCAGCAGGGGCCCTCTGTAGGGACATGCCACCTTGTGCCTATGGGACAAACAGATGCCCCTCTCCTGCTCTATGGAGTGTTGTTGCAACCACTAGGGTTGCTAGGACATTACGGATTTCTGGCTTTTATCACAGCTTCCTCTCTGGGACTGTTTAAGAGGGAATCTTGCCCACATGTTTCTGTAGCTCTTCCTTTATTTCCAGCTGCAAGTGGTGGGAGGGAAGCCTGCCAGGCCCAGAAGTTACTGGAAGGCCTAGACCATCTCACTGCGTGCAACTCTCAAATAATGATTTCTGCTGAGGGAAACCTGTCACAGGCTGTTCTCTTTAGAGGAATATCTTCCACAGGAGAAGAGGCTAGTAAAGGGCGAGCTTGCCTTTCCTCCCACATTCCTAAGTGCAGAGAAGCATCCTGCACATGGATAGAAGAACATGTAGAGGATGCTAGGAAGCCTATTTCAACCTGCTGTTCCTCCTGCCAGTACAACATCAACCATCCCCGTCCCACCCCATCCCTCCTCTTCAATAAAGAAATGGGCCTTGGGCAGAGAGATGCCTGCAGGGGCTGCTTGGTGCCTGTTCTGTCTACTTGCCTAGAAGTGCAATCTCACGGGGAGGGGAGGGGGAAGGCAGTTGTCATGAATTTTTGGTAGTCAAGGGGAAAGGAGACAGAACAAAGTATCCAGCCCCTTGATAAACACTAACCTGCCCATTTCCCTCTAGCATCCTGTATTTTGGCAGCATTATGATAGACCCTGGTTTCATGACTTATGAGAACAACTGAAAAGGAAGCCTCCCAAAAAGAGCACCAATGTACAACAAAAAAGGTGAAGGATTGGGCAATAAGTAGTTTCCATGGCTTAGCAAACTGGCAGCTTGTATCACCAGTTTGAGGGAGGACACAGCAATGGTACTAGATAAAATATGAAATGCACCCAGAGATAAAACTAACAATAAACAGGTTTAGGGGTTGTTTTCTGAAACGTGTTCATCAGTGTGAAAGCAAAGGTAGAGGATTTAAGAAGCTTCCATAATCACTCTTGGGGAAGGGAGAGGAAATTTTCAGCTCCTTAAACCACTGGAGCAAAGACCACAAAAAGGTTGGTCTTTCCTGGCACGTTCATCCTCAGCTGAGCTAGATTTTGCAAAGTATTTCTGTTAGCCTGTTCTTATTTTCTGTTGTTATAAGAGATCCCTATTTTTCCTGCCAGAAACTGCAAGCCTTATTTGGAAAGCAACCCAAGTATGCTCCAAAGAGTGTGTGCTGTGACTTTATTTCCTGTGTAATATAACTCCAGATTTCTAAAGCTGTATAAATAAGCATGCTTTTTGTACTCTGGGTCCTTATCCCCCACACTGAAGTCAAATACCACCACAAAAGAACCAGCCCCGAAAGCATCCATTTTAGCACATCCCTCACCAGTGGCATGAAAAGTGTGTGTGTAATACTTTGGATCATGCTAGAAAAGGAAGTGGAAGAGGATTCAGGATGCAGAGCACTTGTATGCCAGAGAGTATTGGGAGTTCTCAGTCAAGATGTGTGTCTCAGCCCTAAAAATATCACTATGGCTTGCCATGGGATCTTCCAATGGAATGTTTTTATTTCTACAGGAAAACCTCTATTAAATTGAAGTTAAGGGTCAAGTGACTGAATGTGAATCCACACTGCTTAAGTCTCGGTGACTCTGGAACCAGACTTTATTTGCCACACAGACAGAAACTTCCAGGGACATGCAAGTCATGTACCTCTCTTCCACTTTAACACATCAGTACTACGAAGAAATCATTCTGTAGGCTAAATTCTGCCCCTTGGCTGTACTTAATGCAACCCAACTATCTTCAGAAGACCACTATAAAAACCCAAGTAGAGAACTGCTGGTAGAAAGAGAAAAGTCTACCTAAGCCTCTACATTAATTCAACTGAAGTCATTTAGTCATGTGAAGAAAGTATGAAGTTGGAAGGAAGATGAGCATCTGTATGTCTCACACAGGACCTAGGTTGTTCAAATAAGGGGTTCAAGAGGAGTGCAACACCACTTTTCTTTCTCATGGTAAGCCTACATCATTTATCAAGGGCAGTTCTCTTGTACAAGCAGAAGGCCTGATCAGACAGCGAAGGAAAGCGACTAACCTCAGCAGGTATCACAGACCAAACCATTTAAAAAGCTTATTTCCTGGGCATTCTGACACTAAAATTATGCAACCATAAGCTAGCAGGAATTATGTACACTGCACCTTGCAGGGTGCTTTGTAAAAAAGGAGCAAGCAAAATAGGTAGGAAGAACAGAGGCAACTTACTGGTGTGGACAGAGTTCTAATGTGAACAAGTAGCTTCAAGCCCTCTGACTACCGAGAGAGGAAAAGCTGCTAGTTAAGGGTATGTTTAAGTATGCATGTTTTATATAGAGACACTGTGAGAAAACTAGATTTAGTGGTTAATGCAGACAAACCAATCGGGACTCTTCTCAGTTTTGCTGCCGATTTGGTGAATTGATTGGTGAAATTCCCTTAGATGCCCTGGCTGTGCACGCACAGCGGTCTTCTTTTACTCTGTGGACTCATTATTTCCTTTCAGGTTATTCTGAATGCTATGATCCTTGGATGTCAGGTGCTATGACAAGACAAATGCCATTTCAGAGATGAAGAAATACAATGGACAGTTCAATAAAATAAATTCCAAAAGGAAGCCACAGCACCCAGGTTAGAGTTTGTCCACATACACAGGGAGAGAGATCTGATTTAACACAAACTTGGCTTTCAGGCTAAGTTAAGATTACAAATAACCAATTAGAATAGATAAAATGGAATGAGATGAAAACAGAAGTAATATATTCAGACCAAGAATGACTGAGGTGAATTTTCCAATAGAAAATGGCTATAGTACGGAGTAGCAGAAGTGCAAGAAATCACAAATTCAGAACATGTGACAAGAGGCTGGATGTCTGAGTGCCTGGGGTGTCTAGTCCAACCTCCCGTTTGAAGCAGGGTCAGACCAGGAGGGCCAATCAGTTCTGGAGAATTTTCAAGGCTGCAAAAACTTTTGGGGCAACCTATTCCAACACCTAAAAAAAATTTCTTACTTGCGGTCAGAACCTTTAATTTTGGCTCTTCCTAATGATCTGAACTTGCTTTTAAATTAAATCATCACCACGCTTGTGTGCTCATCATACACGGGTGCTTTCAGAGCGGTGCTGCAGCACTGCTCTCTGTTCAGCCTGCACTGCAGAAGAAAAAAACCAAGTCTTCCACAAATAATTAGTTGAGAGCTACTTCCCAAAGCCTGCTAATATCACAGTTACCCAAGAAGCGAGGATTGCAGAAATACTAAAAAACAAAGCACATGCTAATTCCTTTCTGTTCTTCCAAGGGAAACTTTCACTTCACCATCCTTTGGCTCCTGGGTTGGAGTTCTTTTGTTTACCTTTTCAGTGTCTCTTGTTCCCTCTTCCTTGGCAACTGTAATATAAAATGAACACGTGGCAATTTTTAATTTTTTTTCTTTTTTATTTCTTTATTTAAAGAGATGTTGCCAGAAGCTCTCATGCACTACACATCACGTACCTTGGAAAGGCAAGGTATTTGAAAGCCCTAAACTTACCCTTTTTTGCATTAACTATCATATACTTGGAAATTCAAAGCTGACTGTGTCCCTGAGCTTGAAGGTATCACCATGCTTCCTAAGGCCTTCCTTCAGGTACTCTTAGGTTGATGTTTTGCAGGGCAGAATTTAAGGACCTGCTTACAGCAGTCAGATAAATATATACAGAAGAAAAAAAAAAAAGCGGCAAAGCAAAGAATGTCCCAAATTACAGTTTGGGGAGGGGTGGGGGTATGTGGACAATTTACAACCTAAGCGTGGAAACTGTAAGCAGATACTTATTTTAATTTTAGGTATTGTACAGAAGTACCCAAGCAAGGTTATTCACAGCTCCTTCAAAGATTTTAAACTCCTCAGTTACTAATGTTTACTGGATAACAAAGACTTAAGAGAATGCCAAAGCTCCATTTTTATAAACTTTCTATGTGCTCTGGTATGTCTTCCTCTGAGTTCCAGTTCTCCAAGTCACGTGGCTTCGCAAGACTCTCCAATTTTGTAAATTTTTGTATTTCTATCCTTCAGTTACAATAAGCAGTTTGAAAATACGACCCAGAAACGTTAGCACTATTGTGACATAAAAAACCCCCCTCAAAAATAAAATAATTTAATTTGAAGGAAGGCTAGTGCATTGTTTGGAGAGGGAAGGAACGATTTAAAATAGAAAGAAAAAAAATCAGTTTGGCAACAACTCCTCTGAAAAGGCATTAAAGTAAGTATCTAATTCCAACTGCCACTGTTTAAAAGCAACGATAGGACCCTCACTATTTAAGCACAGCCTTCCCTTTGTCCTATTCATAGCACATGCAACAGGGGCTCAACATAACCACAGACAAGCACTAATTCCTAATCTCTATTAGGCCAAGCAAAAGGCTCTCTTCATGTGTTAGACAGAATTACATCACGGTGATCTAAACTGACAGTGAAAAAACCAGACAGTTCTCTTCCAAATCTGCAAGGCCATTCTAATCCTGCAATGAAAGGAGAGATAGCAAGGACTCAGAGTAAAACAATTTCCACTAATTGTTACAAATAATATTATTTTTTACGCTTAAAACCTCTTTTCATAACTGAATCATTTCCCTCCCACCGGCTCACCTTTGGGCTGAACTGGAAGGGTACATGTGCCATTTTAGGTACAAATTTTTTGCTTTGATACCTCGTGCTGTACAGTCCTCCACCCACTCTTTGTTATTGTCTTTTGGATTAACAGAATAGTGCCCTGAGCAATTCAAGTTTTCGAATAAAGGGGTTAACATTTCTTACATTTCCAAGAACTTCTGAACTTCTCTGAACACTCACTGCTTGATCTCATTTTTATCCACAACTCTGCTGCAATCAGAGCCATCAACTCAGTATCTTAATTTCATGAAACTATTTGTAAGAGCAGGTGTAGAACATTCATTTCCTCAATGCTACTTAACCATCTCTACTTTTAAGCAACAGTCATAGATCTACTACTTGCTATTCTCCAAAGATTTCAAGGGTCCTTGTAAGACCATGCACCTAAATCCCACCATGCCATACCAACTGCTGAAGTACTCATTCTGAAAACAAAAGCATATGCAATAACAGGCCAACCATAACATACTCCATCTGTACTCTCACCCTGCCTGCTTTGTGAGTTGTTCTTCTCAGCTTTCCTTTCAACTATTCCAACATAGGTTTATGTTCTGCTTTATCACTTGAACAGAGATAACCGCTAACTTACTTTCTACTGTGCAGTGGAATCAGTCAAGGCCTTGTTTGCAAAGAGCAGAGCTCTGCTTCCCTCCCTGGGAATGGACAGCCCACCGTGTCTCCCATGCCCACTGGAAAGACACAAACATTGCCAACTCCTCACCTGAGGCTGCAGCTGAGGCAAGCAGCCAAAAGTCCATTTTGATCACTCCTGGCCTCTTGCTCCACTGTGACTTCCTCTGGTTTTGCCTCTGTCCCTGCCAGTGGTGAAATCTTACTTGAATCAACTCTGACCCTTAGCTTTTCTTTTTTAACTCAAGCCATGTACCCATCCTATGCCCAATGTCCCCATTCCTGTCACACAGCCTGCCCTAGACTTTGTTTGTCACTCTCCTTTGGCAAATATCCAGTTTAATTCTCAGTGCCAGAAATGCAGGGATAGACAGAATCACAGTACCAGAAACAACAGCAAGAGAATGAGCAAGTGGTACTACTGCAGGTGGTACCACCTGAATTGAGCAACAGCTGTCAAGGTGCTCAGTGTTCCTCTAAAAATGGGCCTTTGCCCCACTGCAAAACCTTCAAAATACCAGTCAACCAAAGGTAGCGGTGGTGGGGGAAAAGGGACAGAGGAGTGATACCTATGCTACATGCCAATACCATAAACCAAGCCAGACATTTGAAAGATGCAAGATTATTCCAGTTATCCAGTCCCCAATGAAAAACACTCCAGAAGTTTTATGAAAGCTAGACATGCTTGCCTCATGGTATTTATTGTGAGATACAATACTGGTATCCTTCCTTTAAAACCGGAGTCCTGACACACACCACATCACCTGGCCTGTGTACGGGTCAGAGAGCACTTTTACGGGCTTTGACAGAACCCCCTAAAAGGCAATTATCAGCTTAATAACATAGGGAAAGCCTGGGTCCTGACACCTCCAAGATGAACAGTAATAGTCAAAACATGACAGGATCCCGAGCCTGCCTTCCTTAAAATGCACTTAGTTGCTGGGATACTGGTCTACTAATTGCATACCAACAGCACACAAGTATCAGGTGTCATGATATCAGCATTCATAGAAATTTTCATTCACAGATATGTCTTGTGCAGGTAAAAGGTGATGTGTACATATAAGTTATACAGGCAGATGCTTTTATCAGTGTCACCCCAATTTGTGATGTATGTTTATAAGCACGTCACTTGTTGGTTTGGGTTTGTTTGTCATCTTTTCTTCCATTAATGCTAAATAAATCTATGTGTTCCATCCACAAGCTTTTCACAAATGGTTCTTTCTCATCAGTGAAAAATTTTTAGAAAAGACAACAAAACTGTTGCTGGAAAACAGTTCCAGACACCGCGTTGCTGTGTGTAAGAAAATCTGGTACTACTTCCATTTTGCGTCAACAAGTAAATCCATTTAACTTTACAATAATATTAAACAGTGTCATTTGAGGGAGGTCGCATGAATATTACTGCGCTATTCAATCCTCTCAAAGGCAAAACTTTTCCTGTGAATCATCATTTCTTGGTGTGTTACAGCTATTGAACCAATCCCTTCCCTTCTTCCAGTGCTGTTTTTCCATGGAAGTTAAACTCATTATCATTTCCTCTAACGGAGCCTTTTGCGGTCCATTCTTCCTCTCAGATTTCTCTGTTTTTTTCTGAATGCTGCTTTGCAAGTGCCTCTTTTGTAATTCTAGCTGGACATAGCTCCTTGCTTCAACCCCTGCTCCTCACAAAAGACTGACATGCTTCTGTCGCTGCCACAGCGACACAGCCAGCTCCAGCAGTATAGGCAAGCTGTGGCCAAGGTCTGTCCTGTGCACCCTCACAGCCACTGGACCAAGACTGCCCTGCTCCACCTGCCCGCCCCTTTGGCTACACTCAGGAACCTGCTTCTGGTACTGGGGTCACATGCTGCTCCTGATGGGGCCAGAGGTTTCTTCCCAAGTCCAACAATTGCCAAAAGTGCAATTAAAGATACTTCACCGAGGCAAGATCACTGCTAGGATCCTAAGTCCTAATGACATGTTTTCCCCCCCTCCTCAATACCACTAGCATTTTGCTTTTGTTAGAGTAGCAATCAGAAATCCAACTGGCTTTCTTACTGTATGTATGTAAATGCACACCCCACTGCCTTCTTTCCAGAAGCTACCTATTTAGGCCTCCCCAAACCACAGAAACACACAGACTGAAGACCAAGTTACAGTACACCTAGATTAAACCAAATGTTTGAATCAGTTAAAGTCAGTAAGTTAGTGCTGTGTGGTATAAATGTACCCAAGTTATTTACATGTTGATATAACTAGTAATAATTTGCAAAATATTAGTAGATATCTTCAAAGCTTGAAAGATCTATTAGATGCACGATTCAACAAAACTGAACCAGTTGCGAGAGACAAGTGACATCAACAAGCAAGTTCGAAGAAAAGCATCTGTATTACATGGTAATTGCTAGAAAGGATACTTATATTTCTGTCACTGCTGGGAAAATATCAGAGCTTGTGTAGGTACAGCTTTAGGTCACTCAAACGATGGAGCAAAAAGAACTATTTTGGCATAAGTTTCAACAAAAATAAAATAAGTAACAAAATAAATGATATGAAATAAACCCAGAAGACTCATCACAGCCTGACTACCTTTCCTTGTCAGAACTAAAACTGTAAACACATAAATCTTCTAGCAACCCAAAGTCTTCCATACATAAAAAATATTCTAAATAAAGAAGCTTTTCCTCCTGCTTTGGGTAGAACTTTTTCTCCTTGTTTACTGATACATCTTTATTCAACCTGACTCCTTAATTCTCTTCCACTGAAGTCACACCATGAGAACTATGGGGCAACATGAGTTACCAGAAGGAAGATAGGGAAAAAGTATTATTAGGCATGAAGGACTTTTCCACTTAAGACAATAATGTAAGTCACATGATTGTGCTAGCAGATTTTCAGGACATAAACAGTCTTTCTTTTAAAGCTAGAGGACAGCTAAATATAGAGAGACATGCTGAATTCTCTCAGGTATAAATACCATATCCATGATAAGACTGTAACCCAAAATGATTCTTCTGTAACTAGGATTTTCTAAATCAAAAAGAGCTCTTGGAAACAAGCCCCAAACTCAGGACACTAGACTTGCCTCAATTACCAGGCTAGCACAAGGACCTGAGGTCTAGAGACCAGTTCTAGGTGTCTCTGGCAATCCCTCCCGTAACGGCTTGTACTGACCAGGACTCTCATTTCTTCTCCAAATGCAGTCTCACAGCCCACAAAAAATACTACAGCCTTCTGGTAACACAGACTCCCTTGGAATAGCTTCTAGAACAAAGCCCAGAAAAGAAAAAGTGTAACAAAAAACACCATCAAACCACTCTACACAAGACAGCCTAATGCACTCTCCTTTCAGGGTAATTAGGAAGGTAATTAGGGTTAATTAGGAAAAAGCCCGATCCCACATCTGGGTTTTACTGTCCTATCTCTTCTTTATCTGTTTTCATATTTTAATACAAACACCACCTACTTAATTCTCGCACAGACCCATGTTGCAAAAGTTATACAGGCTCTGAGCCTATCAGTAACATGCTCTTGGACAAGTCAGACTCGTTACATCCTGGGTGAGCACACCTTTCTCAGCCCACTTAAAAAAAACCCTGTTGCAATTTCTTCAGGGACATATGACTTTTTCAAGATTCTAACAGCATTCCATAAGGGTAACACTACAGAGAGGAAGCTACAATTGTGCTTGATCCACAGCATGCTAAGAGGCTTTTATTTCTTGTTATGGTGTCTTGCCAGGCTATGGGTGGGTGCCCACTCCTGCTAAGGATGAGACTGACATATGTAATTTCTCTTTTTCTGACAGCAAGGAAAATGCAAAGGCACTTTCCAGACCCTGTCTGTACTGCTTCCCAGTTTCAAAACAGCCATGAGGACACCTGCCAGAGTCTTGCTATTTTACTTTCAGGTTCATTTTATAAGCTCTGCACAGTATAGGCCTGAGGATTTCCTTCTGTAGGATTCTTGAATACAAAACAAAGTTGAACCATTGTTAAGTGACTGATTTTTTTGTTGTTCTAAAGAGAAACGACATCTTCACACAAATCTGATACTCTACAGGAACCCACAGTTCAAGTTGTTAGATACCCTCAAAGTCATGGTGAATGAAGTTTTTCCACTCGCACACCTGCATTCAGTTTGAACACTCCAGAGAGGTCTCAGTGCCACTGCTGACTACTCTACCATCTGACTGGTAGTAACTTGGGTGAATTACCTGTATTCTCACAGTAGCACAATCCTAAATACATTTGTACTAGCTTAACATGCTTCTATATGCAAAGGAAATAGTATGCTTTGGAAAAGGCAGTATCAGCTGAAATACTAGAAACAATGATACATCCCAATTTTATTTGAAAAAGTGTAAACTGCACAGAGTGGCTTATTGGGGATGGCTCTCCACTCTGTTAACAGCTATGAAATCCAAGGTTTCTCTCTTCTCATAGACTATACTGTCTTCAGAAGCAGCTTAAGGTGAACTAGGAAAAAGAGTAGCTACTTGACTAAGAACAACTGCCCTTATGCTTCCAAAAATAACTATTGGTACCATTATGCTACCTAAGATAATGATAATGTTATGATCCAATCAAGGGGAAATCTCTTCCCTGATCATCCCAGTTTAGAGAAGTGAGACCAATGAAAAAACAGAGAACATAATGACCTTAATTCATAAGGAGTGTCATATTTTTTTCACCTGTTCAGGCAGAACTGGAGGAGAGGAAGGAAAGAATGCAACATGAAATCAGCTTAACTTGCAATGAAGAAGGGTATGTGTCACTATCAGGAGTGAAATATCAGAACAATTTATGCAGGGCAAACACAAAGCAATCTTTCTTAACTGCTTCTTGGAAGCCACTTAGCTGTATTTTGAAAATTATCTAGGCTTACTCTTGCTGCAGTGGCAAAGCTCAGACTAGATGGTTACAGTCCCTCTTCCACTCTACATTTAGAGGCCTACAGGTGTTGTTACCTCCACAGGTAGCAAGAACTTTTCCTGTGCCTGTCATTCTGATTTGTGAAAAACTATACTATTGTTAACTTTTTTGGAAGGAAAAGGTTGGGGGTTTTTTGTGGCTTGAGTATATGATTTGGGCAATGCTGCATGAAAATCCATGTACAAACAGGAATACTTTTTTTTTTCCTAACAGCTTAATCTAAATAGGCAAAGGGTTGGAAATACAGAGCTTTAGCAGACATACACCTACAAATTATGCTACACCTTCCTTTTCTGCTTTGCTTCTGATAAATATCCTTCCCTCTGGGACAGGAATATACATTTCATCTAGGAAACAATACCTGAAACACCACTTTCCAGTCTGGTTTGGGGGGGGAGCCATTACATTTAGAAGACCATTTAATAGTGCAAACAATTGTGTAGCATTTAGATAGCAACAGCAGGAACAAATGGAGACTAAGTCATCACAGAGCAGCTTCACTTGCCTTACTAAACAGAAAACATGCAATAAAGCAATACCGTACGTATTAGAGAGCAGAATTGTCTCTGTCATTACACAGCACTACAGGAAAACAAGCGATTCCTTCAAACTCCTTGGGACTGAATGTCTCTAACCTTCAATTCACTGCCAGTTGTGATTTTAGATTAAAATTCTGAAGCAGAGCTGTGAATTCAAGAACCTTGGCTCATGTCATCAGTTCTGAGTGAATCGCTGTCACTATTACATTCCCAGCCTAACCTGCTCTCTTGCTTCTTATCTTTCAGTGGAAGGAATTACTCTTGCCAGTTGGAAATCCTTTCTACTGTTTGGGGAAGGCCAGCACAGGAAGTGCTACTCATCATGTGTCAAACCACTTCAGCCAAGCTAGGCCTGAGGATCACGAACTCCCTGCGCATAACTCTCTTCAGGTCTGTTCGATTGCTGGATTGCTCTGTTCTATAAATAGCCTATAATTAAACAGCACTACAAGACTAGAGAGCAGTTCAGCGAAGAAGCAAAATTTCTCCCCTATCACACAGAGGTGACTGGCTCTACCTGAAGAGCCACAGGTAAGGCAGCAACTGTTCAAAGCAGCCCATGATTGGGGCATCCACCTTCAGGCCCACCAGTGGTGCGAGAGGAAGACTTACGCTCAAGCGTGATCTCTACCTAGTCCGAAGCAGACCGGGCCTCGGGACAGGATCTGCCGCCATTCCGAAGGGGGAATGCGACCGCACCCGTGCTGTCACGGCTGGGGGGCGTGCGAGCCCTCCTCAGCCCCGTCCCCACAGAATTGGCCCAGGAACAGCCCCTGGTGACCCATGGAGAGGAGGGCGGCCGCCCGGGGGAAGGGAATCGGGGTATGACTCATGTGTTTTGCCCGCAACTCGGCTGGCACCTGAACCCTTCCCGTTGCCTCCGCAGGGCGGAGCGGCAACTGCCAGAGGAGGCCGGCGGCAGAGGAAGCCAAGGGCGGCGGGCTCACGGGCGGCCAAATGCGCCCCTCGGCGCGGCCCCCGCATCCGAGCTCCGGGGGGGTGGAGGGGGCGCCCCGGCGGCACGTGGCCCACCCTGCGCCAATCAGAAAGACCAAAACCATAGAGCAGAGCGGGGCACTCGCTAGAGATTCCGCCCGCGGAGCCTGTCTCTCTGCTGCCGCCATCTTGTTGGAGGCAGCAGAAACCGCCCGTCCGCTGAGTCCGGCCCAGGCTCGAGCCCGCGCCCTCCTCCCGTTTACCTGAGCCGCTCCCCACCGCTCCCCACCCGCCTCCCTCCCGTGCGGCCAGCGCCGCCAAGCACCGGGATCGGCTTTACCTCTAGTAGGCCCACAGCGAAGCCTATGCTGGGTACGAGACCGAGGGGCCAGCCGCCATCTTGGTAAAGAAGAGGGATGTGCGTGACCTACCAACATACGAGTCGTCCCACCCCCACGTACCCTTGGCCGGGGGATTGCTATGGGAACAGAGCGGGCGCATGCGCGCCGGTCCATGCACCGCCCTTACAGGCACCGCCCCGGGGCGGGCCACAAAGGGGCGGGCCGGGGCGCTTAGGGCCTTCCCCCAGGACAGCGTGTGCGCGGGAGTGGCAGTTGTGGTCCTTGGCTGCGTGCGGCGCGGACAGGTGAGGGACGATGAGGGCTGTAGTGTTGCTCTCCTGTGGGATTCAAGGTCCGCCTATGTGGCCCCTCTCTGGAGGGCAGGTAAAGGGCTGTCGCTTCCCCAGCTCTCAGGAAGACCCTTTGAGCGCTGTCGCGGGACGCCATCGGTGGGCTGAAGAGGAAGGAAGGGGCTGAGGGGAAGGTGGCGGGGCGGCCGGGAGGGCTGCTGGGGGACGCTGGTGAACGCTGGTGAGGAGGTAGCGGGCCGGTGGGGGCTGCAGTGGGGAGTAGCGGCCGGCAGCACTGGCTTTGGAGCCGCCAACTCCTCTGGGATTTCGGAGAGGTTTGGGAGCGCCCCGCTCGACTCTGCCGAGCGCGGGGCCTTGTGGTCGCCTGAAGTATTTGCCGACGTGAGGGCCTCAGAGATGCGCTTCCCTCTTCCTAGAGCGGGTGGTGTAGTCACTCCGGTGCTGTTCGTACGCAGCACTTCCCAAGACGCTGTTGCGTGAAGCTATAAGCGGGTTGTTGAAATCTGATGTTGAGGAACATGGTCGACCAGCTCCAGAGGAAAAATAGGGACTGCTCTGAGACTGAGTGGTCCCGCCTGTGTGGGAGTGCTCAGCGGCTGCCCTGAAGGGAATGCTATGGGAAATATATTTCCTAGATTTCTGTGTTTGGTCCCCGTATTGAAAAGTAATGTAATTGCAGCCACCTGGATAAATAGCTCTCCTTTATTTCTTGGTAGATGTGTGAAACTTTTTTCTGATGTTAGCCTGCCTCTGAGAAATACTTGGGTGACAGACAAGCCTCATGAACGTTCTTCTGTCTTCTAGGAGGACCTAGTTTTATTTGGTATTGAAGATCTCATGGAGAATGGTTACACAGATCAATTACATCACTTAGTGGGAAACACTCTTGGAAGGAAGAGCTGCTATCAGAGCAATCTTACATGATCAGAACTGATCTCTTCCTTACTGGGGTGTGGGGAGCAGTTTGCTTTGACTTAAAGATGGGTTTTTGATGGGAAGGCCATACTGAAGTGTGCTATATGTGGAAGCCATTTGGGGTTATTTCACATGAAGCTGAACTCACAAAAATCTGTGTGGAAGATGGAAAGAATCAGTGATAATTAAAAATCTGTAGAATGAAACTGGGAGAGAGACAGATAGATAAGAGGTGCCTGTGGTGTGTTGGATTTGTGAGTGGGGCCAGATACCTTTTTGGTTATAGGGCAGGACATGGGAGAGATTAGAAAGGGGACTTGGAGCACTTATGAGTTGAAGATACACCATATGCTGACATTTTTGTTGCCATAGTAAATTATATGATCTCTTGAATTCAAGAGAATTAGCATGATAGTTCTGTGTTGGCAGGTCTTTTGTCGAGAGACTTTTTTGCATAGAGATGTTAGATAAGAAGGGGTGTGTTTTTCCTCTCCTGTCTGCTTTGTGTCTAAAAGTGGTGCAGCTGCATGTGAAAATCTTATCTTGGCAACAGGAGTTAAAACAACTGTTTGCAAACATCCAGATGAGGAGAAGAAAATATTTCATTTTGGAGCTGTCAGATCCTTAGAGAACACTCAAGTGCAAAAGGAAATGTTGAGGGGTAGGAGGCTTAAAAAGGAAAAATACATTAATTTTTTTTATTTAGTGAGGGTTTTTTTAGCTTTGAAAAAACTGTTTCCTGTAAATGTTAAGATGTATCTCTAAGCCCAGTCTTTGGTTTGGTTAGTTTCCGGAAAGGGTGTGAACTTGTCTTTTTCAGACATCAAAATGGTTTGTCATGCATTTAGTGCTTCTAGCACCCCCCCCATTCATGTTGCTTGAATTTATTATCGAGTTATGCTAATTGGGTGGCTGCTGAAAATTGTGCTCTTTGCTGATACCAGACAGTCAAGTATTTATACTCTGCGAAGCAATTTGCACTATTTCAAAATCTGGACAACCAATCAAGAATGCTCCTTTTTAAATTTAGTGTGCAACAGTGGGTATTATATTGTTTTGTGTGTGTTTGGGGGTTTTTTTCCAACCACATGATTTATAATCTGAAAAACATTATTCTTTTTCTAGATTTATTCCTGACCTTCCATAAAAATGTCTAAGGTAAGAATACCATTTCTGTCTTCTAATGTAACAATGTGAAACAGATATTTTTAATAGATATTTTAACAGATATTTTAAATATTAACTACAAGGGTAGAATGTATAACTTTAATTGTGTTTGATGGGGATGTGTTTCATTTTTATGGGTCATAAATAAGAAAGAAGACACATTAAAAAGACATAACACTGGGAGAATGTGTGATCTAAACCATGTTAGTTTCCTACAAGTATAAATCTATGCAATTAACTAATGTTACTAGGATTTTATTTTGGTCATATAAGGGGTTGCATATAAGCTTCCTGGTGCATTTTTGTTGTAACTTCCACTTTCTACTGTGTTTTGAGTAGGAATCCTTTAAGAAAAGGATGTTCTGAGATTTAGTTTCTGCATTTAATAATAGAGTCAGCTGAACTGGTAAAATCCTTCATAAACAATGCATTAACTTAAAATATTATTGACATACTGGGATTAGTCTAATTCTTGGTCCTCTGCATTTGGTATAATGGGTAAGACATCCATGTTAGTTTATTGGAGTGAAACGAATGATAAAGGGTACTTGAGGAATGTGTTTGAAGAACAAAAGTAACAGATCTAAAGGTTTCTCTGCAGTATTTCTAGTAGTGGGCATTTGAAACACTATTGTATAAACCTCCTGCCACCTTTAAAAGAGATCTCTAAAGAGGACTTCCAGTAGATGTCTATCACTTCACTAGTTGCTCAGGGTTTTCATTTGGGTGTGCTAAAACCAGATTGGAAATTGTCATCTTTTTATTTAAATCCATAAACACTAGACACAAGCTTTTTTTAACTTTAAATGTGTGTTAAGACACCATTTAAAAAAATGTGTGATAAGTGAATGCACTTCAATAAATGAATGTTTGGGGATGGGTTTCATTTTTACTTAATGTGATCTTGGCTGGATAGCTGAATAAGTTACATTTTGGTTCTTTTTTTTTCAGGCTCTAGGTGAATGCAGTTCTGTATTTCATTGTGAAACTGTTGAGTAACAGGAGCACCTATGTAGTTTTCTCTATGTATGTCACGTAGCTTCAAGTAATTGGAAATAAATGAAGAAAGCCACTGTACAGACAAGTATATCTTGAGTCATTGCTTATTGTTTTATTTTTATTTTATTTTTAGCAACAGCCTGCTCAGTTTACCAGTCCAGAAACCCCTGGCTATGTTGGATTTGCAAACCTTCCCAATCAGGTTCACCGGAAGTCTGTGAAAAAGGGATTTGAATTTACTCTTATGGTGGTTGGTAAGGAAACATTTTATAGTCCTTCTCAAAGTTAGTACTCGCTCACAGGGAATTTGGAGTGAAAATGAATTATTTCCACTTTTGTAAGGCTTCAGCTTGCATCAGAAAACTTGTCTGTACTGTAGCATTTAACTTTCTTTTATAGTTTATTAATTCATGGTAGCAGTTGTTTTCCACACTACAAACCATGTTTGAATAAAAAAGTTAATGAGTGAAGAAATTCTGTTGTGCACTCCAGTGTTCGTTACTTCCTTCTGTCTTACAGGATTCAAGTATTCCATTTAAAATATAGTTTAAAACTGGTTTTGCACTTGATTGCAATCTTTGTTTGCTTGTGTGTCTTGATTAAGATAGTAATAAGGAGAATGCTCTATTTAAATTTTTTTTAATGCTTCTGTAGTTCAAAACCATCCAAACTCTGGTCTTTCCACCCCTTCTGAATATTCTTTTGAGAGGAGAACAAGAATTGCATTAGTTGGTTTTGATATGAGCTGTTACTTTTTAAATTGATTTGAATTTTCTGTTACCGATTGTAATTTAAAATTTAATTCTATTTGATATTTCATTGAGAAGCTGTGTTGGTAGCTGGAATGAAAAGAAAAAATCTAGTGTATCTGCAGAAATACCTTGTTCCTCTGAGAAGTTAGTGTTATTTTTGCAAATTAAGTAGGATCCCAAGTCAGACTTGGGCATCTTCTATGTCCCTCCTGGATATACTGCGTGGGAGGTGTAATTTCTGAGTTTTGGTGTTAGAGTCTTTATTGCCTGGTGTCACAAGGAGTAAATTCCATTTGTTAGATTCGTCCAAGTGAAATCACAGTGGAAATGAGCAGGAGAGGTGAGGCAGTACATAATAGGAGATAAACATTTTAAGTCCTTAATTGTTTTGGATTCCAGTAGAGTCTATCATCAAACTTTTCATTAGTTTTGCCAAATGACAGCCTTAGTATTGCTTTTATCTTGTTTTTGTCTTCTGTAGTTTTAGTGCTGGACAGAGTTGGCCCTTATTTTTGTCTTCCTAGAATTTTATCAGTTTACTGTATCTTTCACTGGATTTGCTTAAGATAATATCATAATGTATATCTCATAAAATCTAAGGGTAAAGGCAAGCTGTAAGCAGAAGTCTCACATTATGGTATCTACTGTAACTCTTCAGAACTTACTGTTTAGTGATCCTAAAACTCTGAACAGTTCTGATAAACAGAAGTTGTGCTTACTCTGCTGCAGCTAAACTTAATTTAAAGATTTATCTGCAAGTTGTGCTATGTGAAGCACTTCTGGCATAAAGCTATGTAAAATTATATGGACCTAACAGTTGTTTTGGGGGAAATGATATGGAGTCAGAGTAACAGGAAGGCATCTAACACCACCCATGTCTCAGAGTAACGTTTAACTTGCAATTGTCACCTGACAATATTCTAAGGGAAAAATGAAAACCACAGGAATAGAATTTGAAGAAAAGTAATTTCATTGAAAATTTGGAGTGATATTTTAAGATAAACTAGCGGGGGAGGCAGTCAATATAAGACGAAATAAACTGTGCTATAAATTGTTGATTACTTCAACAGTTTGGAATGTGAATTCTTTCTCTTGAAGTATGCATGTGGTTGAAGTATGTTTTCTTATGGGCTATAGTACAATGCCTGTATTGAGCTATTATTCTTAAGTTGCCATGCTTCTTAATTTATAAGAGGAGAATGTTTCTTTAAAAGCTATCTGCATTTACAGTCCTAATCAATGATTTCTTTTTTTTCTTCTATTGTTTATTGTGGCTTGTGAAAATGTGAGATAGGGGTTTATAACAATTTTACTGCTTAACTGTGCTGCTTCCAGTAAAATCCTAACCACTTGTATTTATTAACAATTGCATGTTCATTTTCATTATTAAGCTATGATTTAATCTAAATAGTTATTTCAATTGAGTCACTAAACTTTGTGGCCATTAGTTAGAATAACTACTCTTTTCATTATTCCTTGACAACAACTATGAAAACAGGTTAGTTTTATGTGTAATACTTATGTAGGCTGATGGTATGGAATGTGTCACTGGTCAAAATTTTTTTTTTTTTCCTTCTCTCTCTTTGTTTTTGGTTGAGCAGTTCTGGCTGCATGTCTCTTTCACTGGTGAAGGCTGCACTGATAAAATGCAATCTTGTGAGATGCTTTCTATAAGGCATTGAAAACTGTCAGCTCCTAGTCAAATCTTTATTTAAAAAATAATTCCATCTCTTTGTTCAGATATTTTTATTAGACTCCTATTGTGGAACGGTCTATGTTACTCAGAGATCATGCAGACCATAATTTTTAACATATAATTTTTTTTAAATTAATTCTATCAACACCTGAAATAAAATTCTAGAAAAGAATTTGTTCAGTGAATTTAAGTACTAAGCATTTTGATTTATTGGTCTATTTCTTATGCTGTGAACATTTGTTTTGATTAATATCTTAATCTTTAGCTACTTAGTTGTCTTTTAAAGTTTCCCCATGGCTCAGTCAATAGCTGTGGAACAAAAATATATTTATGGTGCACTCTGGTAATCCCTAGTTTCATCAATGAAAAAAAATACTGCTCTGTATGTATGTGCAGTGGCCATGTCATATCTTCCTTTGAGTTCTTGTTTGACACATTAGCATACAAAGCAGAAGTAAAACACACTTTATATGGCTGGCTGTGTGGCAGTTCAGCAATGCCTTTTTCATTGTTGAAGTTGATGGTGTAACACAGACAGTATCTGGCTTATCACTGTATGATCTTTCACGATCTGGAGTGACAGCAGAAGAAAAAAATCAGGAGAACTGAAATGGGAAATTTTAAGTCTAAATTGAACAGAATTCTCCATGACTAGCAGATTTAATTACAAATCATAAGTAGAAGCTCTGAGAGAGTATATTGTAAAGCTGAGGTGTAAAAAAAAAAAAAAAAAAGTTATTCAGCCTTTTTGTGAAAACTTTTCTAATGTGAAATTATAAGCTGTCACTTTTTAAAATTAAAATATTTGCATTTAATATGGAAAATACATAGATGATATTGTCTAGATACAGTAGAAATTATATAATTATGTTGAATTTATTTTTATTTGAATTGCAGGTGAATCTGGATTGGGGAAATCTACATTAATAAACAGCCTTTTTTTGACAGATCTCTACCCAGAAAGGATAATTCCAGGAGCTGCTGGTAAGCACAACTTTGTTCTAGTTTCTCTGCTCTCAATGATTTTTTGGAGTTTAATACTTTTATCTTTGTATTTTAGCCATAGCTAGTAGTGATTTCTAGGTGTAATAATTTCCAGTTTATTTCATGATACTTGAGCAGTTTGATAGAGTTGGTTCCCCCTGTACCCAGGGTGTATATGAGGTCTTTGTTGTTTAGTCCTCAGATGTATTCATAGTGGTACCTAGAAAGTTGACACTTTTTTCTTAAAAATGTCATCATGTCACAGTAGCATAAACAATCAGAACCTTTCTCTCTCTCTATTTTTTTTTTTTTTTTTACTTCTATGACTTACTTAATAATTTATCATGTTAGCTCACAATTACTTATTGTCAACCTTAGGAAAAATATCCATTATATATATTTTAGTATTCTCAAAAATTGCTGATTACTGACAGTATTTTTTTTCCCTTCAGTCCTTTTTTGCCTTAGTTGCTCCATTTTTATTTAACAATGGGAAATCTCCTATACTTTTCTAATAAAATCTGAATAATTACGTATTGAGTCTTGCTGTTATCAGGCCTTAGAAGGTAATCTGGGGAGTAATATTTATACAGTTGCATCTGCCAATTAATCTTCTGAGTTTATCTCAAATAACACATGATCTTTCAGAACAGAATTTATGACTTAAGTTTATTGTCTTTTAGAGAAGATTGAACGCACCGTGCAGATTGAAGCTTCAACAGTTGAAATTGAAGAGAGGGGCGTGAAACTACGTCTGACGGTTGTAGATACACCAGGTTATGGAGATGCTATCAATTGTCTAGATTGGTATGTACACAGAGCGTATATTTGAAGACTGAAATCCATTTCATATTTGTTTGGGGAGGGATGGTGAATGGAATAAGTAACTGAAGTGTTCACAGTTGGTCTCTTCCAACCTAGATGATTCTCTGATTCTGTATTAATAACCATATGCATTTCAGGGTAGGATGGCCAAGTGGCAAGATGAGGTTTAAGACCACCTGAGGAACTTGAGCATACAAGAGACTGTGGGACCCGACAAGATGCATCCATCTTGTCAGGTTATCATGGCAAATGTAGTTGCCAAGCTGCTTTCCATCATATTCCAAAATTCATGGCAGTCAGGCAAAGTTCTCAGTGACTGGAAAAAAGGGAAGCATAATGCCCAGCTTTAAAAAGGAGGATCCT
This sequence comes from Megaceryle maxima, assembly GCA_024605025.1. Lineage (NCBI taxonomy): Eukaryota > Metazoa > Chordata > Aves > Coraciiformes > Cerylidae > Megaceryle > Megaceryle maxima. The sequence continues at coordinate 66,499 of JANHGN010009718.1, forward strand.
AGTAACTACTGGCCAGTCAGCCTCATCTCTTTGTTTGTTAAGGTCAGGGAACAGATCCTCCTGGAAGATATGTTGAAAAATATTGAAGACAGGGAGGTGATTAGACACAACCAACATGGCTTCACTGAGGGCAAACTGTGCCTGACTAATCTGGTGGCCTTCTGTGATGGAATAAATAAAGTTCAAGCTACTGATGTCATCTACCTGGACTTTTGTAAGGCCTTTTATATGATCCCCCCATCACATTCTTTCCTCTAAACTGTAGAGATACGGCTTTGATGGACAGACTGATAGATGGATAAGGAATTCACTAGATGACTGTGGCCAAAGAGTTGTTATGGCTTAAAGCCTAAGTGGAGACCAGTAATGGGTGGTGTCCCTCAAGGGTCTGTAGTGGGGCCAATAATATTAAATATTTTGATCAGTGACATAGTGGAATTAAGTCCAGCCTCTGCAAGTTTGCTGACCCCACCAAGCTGTGTTGTGCAGTCAACACACTGGAGGAAAGGGATGCCCACCAGAGGGACCTTGATAGTCTTGAGGAGTAAGTCTGTGTAAATCTTATGAAGTTCAGCAAGGCCCAGTGTGAGGTCCTGCACATGGGTTGGGGAAATCCTCAATATTAATGCAGACTGGGAGATTAATGGGCTGAGAGCAGAAAAGAATTTGGTGGACAAAAATTGGATGTGAGCCAGTAATGTACACTTACATCTCTGAAAGCCATTTGTATCCTGGGCTGCATCAAAAGAAGTGTGGCCAGAATGTTGAGGGAGGTGATTCTTCCCCTCTACACTGCTCTTGAGACCCCCTGTCTAGCTCTGGGGTCCCCAGCACAAGACAGATATGAGCTTGTTAGAGCAGGTCCAGAGGAGGGCCACAAAAAGGGTTCAATGGCTATAACAGTAGTCAAGAAAGACAGACTTGCGAGTCTTCTCTCTCCCTGGAGAAGAGAAGGCTGCAGGGAGACCTTACTAAGGTCTTTAAATATATAGAAGGGGCTTATAGCAAAGATAGAGACATTACCATGACCTGCAGTAAGAGGGCAAGGGGCAACAGTTTTAAACTGAAAGGGAGTAGATTTAGGTTGGACATAAGGAAGTATTTTACAGTGATGGTGATGAAACACTGGAACAAGTTTCCCAGAGAAGTGGTAGATGCCCCTTCACTGGAAGTGCTCGTGGTCAGGTTGGATGGGGTTTGAGCAACCTGACCTACTGAAAGATGTCCCTGCCCATGGCAGGGGGGTGGACTAGATAAGCTATAAAGCTCCCTTCCAACCCAAACCATTCTGTGACTTTTAAATCAATTTGAAACAAGAAGCTTTTATCTTGAGCATGTGTGATTAATACTAGTAAAAAGATAAATACTAAACCAAGAGGAATTTGCTGTACAAGTGAAGATGTGTTACATCTATGTATATTTTATCTTAAACTACTATGCATATTTGGGATTTTTTTTTTATATTGTTATTCTGGAATTAAAGTAAAATTTCAAAATTTATGCTCTTTTCCTCTTGCAGCACCAGTGTATTAATTTTTATCCATCAGCAGAATGTTTTGGTGTTTTAGTATTACCTTTGAAACATCACTACAATTATTGACAATTTGGGAATGAGCACTTTTTTTGCATCCATCTTTGTTTTACAGTTTTAGGACCATAATCTCTTACATTGATGAGCAGTTTGAGCGGTATCTGCATGATGAGAGTGGTTTGAACAGAAGGCATATCATAGATAACCGGGTTCATTGCTGCTTCTATTTCATTTCACCATTTGGTCATGGGTAGGTGTTTTGTCTTTTTTTTTTAAACATTTTATCTTGGAGAGTGGGTTTGTGCCTGTTGACTTAAATTTTCAGAATCTGGTGGCCATTACTTAAGGAAATACTAGGATATCTGGAATTATTTGGGTGTGTTCTTCACTGTGTAAGGAGAGATCTGTATTGGTGTGAAAATAAATTGGTAATGTGAGTTGAAAAGTAAATTATTTTTTCCATATTTTAATCTTAGCCTAAAGCCTCTGGATGTTGAGTTTATGAAGGCCATACACAACAAAGTAAATATTGTACCAGTGATTGCAAAAGCTGATACTCTTTCTCTGAAAGAACGAGAAAGACTAAAGAAAAGGGTAAGTATTCTAGCTTGCCAAAAACTATTGTACCTTGGTTATAGTAGTGTGGTCACTGAAGAGGGCTGTTCTTGTTCATCCTCGCTCTGTCCTAGCTAAGAAAAATACAACCTTCTGCACGATGTGACGTGATTTAGTATGTAGTTTTATGTCTTGTAAATTCTTTACTATGTATTTAACTGATAAATTGTTCTTAATGTTGTCTGGGAAATGGCAGATTTGCTACATTTACAATTACACTATAAGCAAATTTTGAAACTTTGGGAACATACTTAAATACATTTGTTAATGGCAATTGCTCCCTTACTTATTAAATCAGTCACAAAGCAGAGATGGTATCTGCATCTATAATATGGATTTTTTTTTTTTTCACCCAGTCAGAATTCTGATAACTGAAAAAAAAGGATTTTCAGAGGTTTTTGTGATTCTCTGCTCCCCATATATCACCCTCTTCTAATCCATTGCACTTTGTTTCCATAGACAAGACTCGTAACACATTCAGTCTTGCAGGACTTAATGCTGTATTCGCTGAGGAGGGGAAAAAAATGGCAACAAACCATCATGAGTTAATCAACTAGGAAATTAGAAAGAAGTGTTAGAATTAACTGGCCAGAAGGCACACTTGATCCAGTCTTAACTGTTATATTTAAAACTTCATGATTTTTTCAGCTATTTTGAAAATCCTTATATTTATCTTGCAATAAAAATAGAGAAGTGTACTTCTGTTTGATATATGTATTGTGCTAGAATTCTGCAGAAATAAGTGGTGAGATTATTTTTTGTGGGGGCTTCTGTTGTTTTTGGTTTTGTCAGGATTTTTTTAAGAGCAAAATTTGGGTTTGACAAATGGTTTCCAGCTGCAGATGCCATTCTAGGCAGTCATGAAGACAGAAAAAAGTATTTGTTGTGTCTGTAGCTCAGTTAGGTTTTTAAACACTCCTACCCCTACCCACCAAATAGTCATTCAGAGGCAAAAGCACGGAGTTTTAGGCTGTTCAAAGCAATTGTGACTTCTAAGTCAATGCTTTGAAAAAAAACCAAACCAACAAACAATTGAAAAGGTTTATAAAAGCTCAATTTATTAGAAATCCACAAAGAACAGTGTTTATTTGAACACTGTTTCTTGTCTGAAAGTCTGTGGTAAGTAGCTGTTGAATAACATGAAGAAATACGGTGTTTAAAAACAAATACTTGCCAAGTAATTGTTATTGGTAAGATAGCCCCAAATCTCTCAAGAGGCTGTGTAACTGATTAAGCAATTTCACCATAAGATTTAAGTGCTGACTTTACATGTATATTATCTCAATTTCCTTATCTTATAAATTTCAGATTCTGGATGAAATAGAAGAGCATGGCATCAAGATTTATCACCTGCCTGATGCTGAATCAGATGAGGATGAAGATTTTAAAGAGCAGACCAGACTCCTGAAGGTATGACTGACTTTGTAGGTTACATATGTGAATAATAGACTGTATCTTTTCAAATTGCTCAGATGGCTTTAAAGCAAGATACATACTGTGTTGAGACTTTGAATGTGTCATTGTGTCTCTGTGCCTAGGCTTCCTTATCTGGAAAATGATGGTGACAATTACTTTTTTTTTTACCACTCCAAATTAAAAGCATTATGAACTTAGTACTTTCAATATGCACTGCTGAGCAGAACAAGAGTTGTTCTTGGAGTTGCTTGTTCTGGTTCATTACTAGTAATTTTTACATTTTTGGCTTTCAGGCCAGCATTCCATTTTGTGTAGTGGGGTCCAATCAACTCATTGAAGCCAAAGGTAAAAAAGTTAGAGGTCGACTCTACCCATGGGGTGTAGTTGAAGTGGAGAATCCTGAACATAATGACTTTCTGAAGCTGAGGACCATGTTAATGTAAGTAAGAAAATTCCAATTAAATGGTAGTTTAAAAAAAAAAAATCACTAGGAAGATATTCAAATGCTGTACTGGGGGTTGAAATGGTTGTGGAATACTTGAAGATATTCAGAATTTGTGTGAAGGCCCTGAGCAGCCTTGACCTAGCTGGCCTAGGCAAGGATTGGACCACATAGGCTGCCTAGGTTCCTTCCAATCTGGATTACTCAGTGATTCTGTGAAAATAACCTTTTGTCTAATTCTTTTGTCAAACACAGTTTTGTATTGCTATGCAAATCCCCAGGAACATAAACCAGGTTGTTCTGTACCTTGTATGTATTTATATATAGATATCTATGCAGATATCTATCTACATAGATGACATGTGAAAAGTCCACTGGCTTTATTTTTTAATCAGGCTTTGCTACTCTGTTTCACATGCCTATCAGCACTCCATCAAATACCTCAACCAGGACAGCTTTTATGTCAAGGCTACTTTAGGGTCTGAGGTGGTATCTCTTACTGCACAGATTTAACTTAAATTAGCTTTTAAATTAGCATGTTAAGTGGGTGTACATGCTGAACACATTGACCCAGTATAATGCTGAATGTGAGAGCTGTTTAAACAAGCTGATATGACACAGGTATGCTTTATCTTTTATTTTTCTTCCTCCAGCACCCATATGCAAGATCTTCAGGAGGTGACCCAGGATCTTCATTATGAGAACTTCCGGTCTGAGAGGCTGAAACGAGGTGGCAGGTTGTAATCTTATGGCTACATGCTATTTCCTCCTTCCTCTGATATTTTTTTAATCATATCTTTCTCGTGGACTTGCTCCCCCTCCCTCCACTTCATTGCTAGGATTTGGTAGATCATGGACAGCTCTAACTCCAGTCAACACCAAGTTCAGTTGACCTGCTTGCAGTGAGTGTAAGAAAGTATTACGTAAATTTGGAGACAGTTGTGGCATTAGAAGGATATAGTGAGATCTGTGCTTTGTTTTAAGGCTTGAACACAGTTGGGTTGAAATCTTTGAGGTAAGTAGGTAGGTCATGTATCTACAATAATGTCTTAAGTTTGCAAGGTACATCAGTGGTGATATGTTAAAAAAAGGGTTGGTGTTTGGCTTTTTTTTGTTTGTGGGTGGTTTTTGTTTGTTTTGTTTTTTTTTCTTCAGAATTAACTAAGAGAATATTTGGACTTGCACCTTTAAAAAGAGAAACTAAAGTTCTTCTCAGGGCTTTATTAAACATGATATGCACATATAATTTACTTTGCATAGCAGTCACAGGATAATGTCTTTCAACCCTATTTTGAGCTGTGTTGGGTAGGGCACAGCTTTCCTGGTAAGAGACTCAGGCAGAGCAGGTGTTTGTAAAGTTGCGTTTTGAGTTGTTGAAAACTGGGTGTTTCCTGGTTTAGATTTTTCAGTTGCTTCTCTTATTTTAGCCACTAGAGGGTTTCATAATGCACATTTCGGTGAGTTTGATATCTTTTGTGAAGACTTTTTTTTTTTTTCTCTGATGCTGTTGACAGAGATTTTTGTCACATGCGTAGTCATTTTTTGGGAAAAAGAGTTTGGTTTTCCCTGTACCATTGGCCTACATGTCCAGTTTTGTCTTCAGGCAAGATGATATGCTCTTCTCCCCTGACTTTTTTTTCTGAACTTCAAGCTAAAGCATATATTTTTGCTGACTTCTAGTGCCTGTTGTCCAACAGGTATGTACAAAGGTCTTAGAAGTAATGTAACCTAAGGTCATCCAGAGTTAAAATAATGTTTACTAAATTTAGAGGATTTAAAGTTCCCTCTGCCAAGGGCCTGCCATTGTAAGTTGCTGTTAAGTTGGGGTATTTTTGTGAAACTGAACTATGTTTTTGTATCTAGTTTAGTTAAGGGGACCACATATCTTTCTTTTCATGTTTCCTCAGTAATGCTAGAATGTAGTTAAGTTTACTGTGTGAGGGTAGCTTATGTGGACAAACCCCAACAGCAGTGCTTGGCAGTTACTGCTTGTTGACTGTGTTCACTAATGTTTTTATAGGGTTTTGGGCACAGAAGATTTTTATTATTATTATTTTTTTAAAATCTTTGTTAACCTTTTAACAAGAATCAATTTGTTTACTTTGCACTTTTGATGGCAATTGTGTGAATAGATCTGCTAGCAGATCTTCTACCTTGCAACATGGGATAGGAGAAATCTGTTAGAGTGGTAAGTAATCTTGAAAATATAGTACATAAAGATAGTCTTATTTGTTTTTTCATTGTAAAACTGGAATGTCCCAATTAAGAAAGAGTTTGCTGACATACTGACTAAAAGCATTTGCTTAATTTCGACAGGAATAATCAATGTTTGTACTATACTTTATGTTAGAAAAGAAATCTTTTGGACTTGCAGAAAGAAAATAAGGTGACTAGACTAGAAAAATAGTCAAATTTCAAAGTCTGAAATGGAGCAGAGTTTAAAGTTCCTCCCAACTGGAAGGATTCCAGATGTGTGCAGTGGTTGTGTTACTTCTATGGTTTTGGTTATGAACCTTTTAGAACTTTGGTAGCAAACATGGCTCACAAAGTTAGAAATGATATAAAACTGCATCAAAGGAAGGTTCTGCCTGGAGGTAGCCAGGTTTCTGGATACAGAATTTCTTAGAGCACTCATTATTTTACAAGTCCTTACATATTTCTATTAACATCTTGTCCAGCATTACCTTGAACTTATATTTTGATTTAGTTGTATAGATTTGTTGTACTAGTGAAAGAGAAGAATTGAGTATGTGTTTGCAGTATTTCTGAATTTGCTGTAGTTGTGTGGTACTCAAATTGCAATCAGTTAAGATAATGTCATGCTCAGGTAAACTGCTATACTTGAATACTGCTCAGAAATAGTTTTATTAATACCTCCAGGCTGTAGGTCTGTCATGTTTTAAAGTCATGGCTTCAGTGATATTTTTAAGTAAACTTGAGCTGGACATAACTTTTATGAAGGAGTAAATGATAAATTGATGTTTTAAATAATCTAAACCCATGAATTACAGTCATGGGAGGGGAATGTGTTACAATGAATTTTGTTTGTATTATGAAACTGATGTGTGTTCAAAGAGCCTTGATTTTGTCAACAAAGCATTTTGTGGAAGCTCAAAATCCAGAATGTATGTGTGATACTGAACAATATTCATCTTATGAATGTGATATTTTTTATTATTATATTATATTGAACAATATTCACCTTATTTTAGGAAAATAGAAGAAGAAGAAGTAGTGAATAAAGACCAGATTCTGCTTGAAAAAGAAGCTGAAGTAAGATGACAGAACTCTGTACTCTTGCAGTGGGGGAATTTTTAATCTTGTATCACTACTTTAGGTTAAATGATTTACATTATCTTGTTAACTTGTAAAGGAAGAGACAGAATTTGCTAATACATAGTTATTCATGGTGCAGCAACAAAACAGAATGTGAAGAGGTGTAGAGGAGTCTCAGGATACGGATTTATTGGAACAAAATTTTTTTTTTCCATTTAGCTAAATGTGGCAAAATGTGTGATTCCATTGTACTAATCTGTGACAAAGATAGTACATGTGTGGGGAGGAAGAGCCATCCTCATATAAATAAGTGTTCTGAAGTTAGTAATTGCAGGTTAGGAAAGTCAGTTCAACTCTGCAGAAAAAGAGTAAACAGTAGTGGGAATTGTCAAATAATGAACAAAACAGAAATTCCCATTCTGACACTGATAAATCCATAATGCATAGCACCACTGCTGTTCATTTTCCCCCTGCCCCAAAAGAAAGTATCTAAGACTAGAAAAAAGGTTTAAATGAGATGGCCCAGCACCTTGTCAAACTTGAGTCTTAAAACTGCCCAGTGTAGGGAAATCTACCACCTCCCTTGGGAGATTATTCCAATGTCTAATTGTTTTCATGGAAATTTTTCTTCTAGAGTCCAGTTGGAATCTTCCCAGGAATAACTTGTGCCCACTACCCTTAGTTGCTGAGTTAACGTGATTACCCTGGGTTTAAATGTTGTAGTGCTCTAAAACTGAGCTTCCGCCATTCTCCCTAACGCTTATGTCTCTTGGATAGTTTGCCTGTAACGCTTGCTTCTGCCTTGTCATCACAAGCAAGGGAGATGGGAAGTACTTCTGACAACTTTTTTTTAGTGTCAGAAGCAGGTGTAGTTTGGAGGGACATAAACAAGCTGCTTTTCTCCTGGTGATAAGCTTTAGTTCAGTGCTTCAGCACCACGATTTCTGTGTTTAACTTCTGAGGAAGCAGAAGCTTCCACTTAGGATATTTTTTTTTTAGGATGATATTTTTAAGCATCCCTAAATTATGATGATAAAGCCTGCTTATTTCAGTCAGTAAATTTTCAACTTATTAAGGGATGAAGAAGAGCAGTAGAAAAATGATGCAATGACCTGAGATTGTAACCTATCAGGTAAAGATAATGCAATATTCCTTCCTTTTTTTAATAAAAATAACTAATAGTGTGGTGGCAGCAAAGAAGCATATTGTGAGGTGAGATTAGGCTACAGGTTTCTTCTGTGCTACTTTTCCAGCTTCGTCGTATGCAGGAGATGATCGCAAGAATGCAGGCGCAGATGCAGATGCAGATGCAGAGTGGAGAAGGAGATAGTGCAGTTCATGGACACCATGTATAATGTCTTTGGTAAGATGTTTAAATAGCCACTTAAAGGCTTTTTGGTTTAGCTACTCATTGTTGGCCAGTATTAAGTTTTCTGAAAGAATGTTTACAAGATGGGTTTGCGTAGGCTTCAATCTTAATTTTAAGGTTTTATTGCTGTTTATGAAGTGAAAGGGCTTGGAGCCAGACTAAACATTTGTGTGTGCATGTGTTTTTAAGTTTTCCAGAAAGTCAATATAATAAATTCTGGCAAGAGTCATGGAAGGAGTCTTTTGAAAATGTGTGAACAGGTGATTCTCAAACTTACTATGAAGTCATTGTTTCATTGTGAGTTTTAAAATGTGTGCAGTTCTTTCAAGTTTCTAACTGTAAGAAGATGGATGATCTTAAACTGTATTTTTTCTGTCTTGTTTTTAGATTATACCCTGACTTAAAGGAGTTGAATTATCGTGGTGTTATACCAGAAGGGATGCCTTTTGCTCAACGTGTGACTTGGAGTTTGCTTTAACGTTTAACATGGCGATGCATTGTGGTCACTCTTGTGATACGTAGGTCATAATATGTAGTCAGTCTTTTTTTTATATATATTATACACATTTGACTTTGTTTAGTAATTCTTATATTGAGCTTATTTCTAATTCCCATTGTGTTAGGGATACAAAATAGACATTGAAACTTTTCTAGCCTAGTACAGTGTTAGATAATATTATTTTTAATATGACTTATTAGCTCCCTGCTTTTAACTTCATGTTATATTGAGAAATAAAGACCTGTCAGTGATGCCTTGTTCACTGGTATGTAAGTCACCTCACTAATGATCCCTGTATGATTATTTTTAAATTTTTTTTTTTTTTTTTAGTGTTTACGGGTGTGTGTCTCTGAGACCATCAGTCTTTTTTCTCTCTGCTCAATGCAGATGATTTCTTTGGCCTCTGCAAGTATCAAGTTAAAATACAACCATGCCATATGTCTTAGAGGCATTTTCTCTTATTTCTTTCATTAAGACACATAAATATTTTGTATGACAGGCATTATTTCCTTCAGATTTAACCTTGAGGAATGTATAGTCTTTATTGTTTGCCTAAAATGTCTTAGTCTATTTTTAAGATTTTCTTGTAAGTCAGCACAAATCTATCCTACTATTTTCTGGCATTACTGTAGCCAAATAAACTTGAATAATGCCAATATTTTTAAATGAGGTAAACCTCAAGTAGTTTTCTATGCATGGATGTTTCCTATATCCAAATATATAAGAAATTCTTTAATTCCTAATGAGTATTTTCATGCTATTTGTAGGGCATTGCAAACTTAATTGTAGTATAAAAGATATACCAGCACATTTATCCTTAAAAACCCATAAATGATCTGTGCCTGACAGGATCAATGCAAACTGTATTTTAAGGTCTTGCTCCAAGAAGGACTTAGCAGTATTACTTCACAAATGACTCTGATAAGCTTTTTTATTTTTTTAGGCCCAGGTCAATTTCCTTACCACTGATAGTTAAGGAGACTGTTTATTTAGCTTGGCTGGACCTCTAGGTATCATGTCTGGTATGGTATTTGCAGTACACAACAGCTGTAGTATACAGCTGCGTAGGTGGTAGCTGACAGGGTAAGCAGTAATAAATACACCATGGATGTTTTTTCTATTACTTCTGATAAAGTCAACAATCAGATTTCCTAACCTGATATCTGAACAGCTAAAACAGAATTGAAGCTTCTTTCACTTCTTTGAACTTAAGTGCAGCTGTAACTTTTATAATTTTCTTTAATGTTTCTGTGAAAAATTAATAGGATTTCTACAGCTAATGTATAATTCCAGTGGTACTTAAGTAGCTAGATAAAATATAAACCTGCTTGACAACTGCAATTTTTCCTGCCTGAAATGACTGTTTATGAGTGGTTTTATATTTTAAATCTTTCTAAAAATGTGAAATAAAATCCTGCATTGTAGCCTTTGCTAGGGACTTCCTGTTTTCTTCTCAAAAGCAATTACTGTCAAGAGTTTTGCACAACTCACTTGACCTTCATGAAACTGAGAAAATGATGGTGAGATGCACAGAAGTCCCATTTTTGTCAAATATTTACATATACCATTTAGCTGGGAGAACATGCACTTCTATGTTCTTGCCTTTTTCAAAAGAACATGTAGAAACAGTCATGTGGCAGTATTGTCAGAAAATGCTCCAGAAGACCTTATTTATTCCTCAATCTTTTGATACAGCTTTGTGAATCAGTTGTCATGAATTTACCAAAAGAACTTACTGTAAACTTAAGGCATCAGATATTTTCTGAAGTCCCATGCTGTTTTTCAGTTGCCACAAATATTCTTTTTTTTTTTTTCTGATTTATTTTATTATTTCTGAGCATTTGTCGACTTTTAAGCTATTTGGTATCTCTCTGTTAAATGTTTTGAACACAGCAAGCTTCAGGTGCTCTCCACTTTGCCAAGGCAAGCAATCCTGGGACGGACATTCATGTTTCTACCTAGAAGCTTGGTAGGGTATCATAAGCTGCTGTAGTACCATGAACCTGTACTTGAATTAAAACTGAAATCTAAAATGTATGCAAAGGGGAACTGGTTGTACATGTAACTCTTGGTATGTTGGTTTGATTTTTTTTTTTTTTTTTGCTTGTCTTTTCTAACAAGGGAACAAAAGTACCTTGTCCATGCATTTAGTGCTGTTTCATTAGTACCTGTGGAATTATTTTAAGCAATATCTTATTCTTGGAAGTATCACATATCTATTAAAATATTTGTTCAGGATAAAGTATTCTGTTTGATTCTTAGGCAAATAATTTTTGATCTACAAATTCTAGCAGGAGATTTTTTGTATGTTTTGGTTTTTAATAGGAAAAAGCAAATTTACAGGACTTGCCATTTTAACTGAAATGCTGAAGAAGCTCATTTCAGCTTCTTCCGAAGTCTGAGGAAATCATTTGTAGTGTGCCTGATGTCTCTAAAGGTCTATTTCCCTTTCACTTTTATTGTAATTAATGGTTTCATGGTAAGACATGAAAAGTGAGACTACCTTTCTTAGATTCTGTTTCAGACAAACTGAACTACTTGTAGAAGAATGAGCTAGAGACAAAAGGTGGTGGTTGTTTGGTGGCTTGCCGAACTGGCCACAATTATTTTTCTGTTACAGCATTGTAATGGCTTTTATTTTAGGAGTCGAAATACTTTTGAATTTGCAGAGCTTTATAGTTGGTAGCAAAACTTACTTGCTCTTTGTACCTTTTTTATAATTGACCCTGGCAATATTAATTTGCGTTGATATGTTGTAAATATAAAGAAGAAATGCAGATGTGGTTAAAGGAACACACTGATGAACCTGCATAAAATAGTCATTAAGTATTATATGCTCAGAGTATATTTGTATAGTGCACTTCCCTATAGATATTCAGAGTTGCTGAAGTCCTGCCTGTGGGATCTCACTTTGTGACCTCTCACTGAACTTTTATATCCCTTAATTTTTCTGTTGGCATAGAATAAAGCTACTTGTTAGGTGGTGCTTTAAGGGTTAATGGTCATTGTTTTCTCTGGTGAATTGTACTTCATCTGTAGAGAGAGTGAAATGGTGTTTGATCTTTGTTCTTGATATTCAGAAATAATTGAGGGTTCATCTTCCTGTAAAACAACTACCAATGACGCCTATGACTGTTACAGATTAAGAACACTTCGTATATGGTTTTGAAGTATGTTTATTTCATTTATCTGAAGTATTTAGGGTGGAACTGGTACATCAAAGGAAAATTAATCTTTTGGGCTATAGTGAGAGAAGCAAGGAAGCATCCTGAATGTCAGAAATACTTTTTGGAAGTAGACTTTGTACAGAGTGTAATTTTTTTGAGTAGCATCCTTTCTGTCAGGTGTAGAAGACTGCTTTTGTGGCATTAAAATCCAGTTCTGGAAAAGCGTGCTGTAAAATAATTGCACTAAGAGTTGCACAATGAAATAATTACTGGGAAAACTTACTATGTAAGAATCTCCCAGATTTCAGTTCACAATGGAATGGTAATTGTGGATGAGGACTGAAATAGCATGTCAAACCTGACATGTAAAACACCTCACAAAACTGGGGTATCAGAAATGTGTGATAAGTACCAGTGGTATTCTCAGACCTTTTGATTATGGTTTTTATACACAGTAGCATAATATAGCTGAGCATTTTGGGATGCAGATTTTCTGTATAACTCTGTGTATATTTTTTAACCCCTTTTTTCTCTGAAATCAGTTCTCTGCCAATTTATGCCTGCACTTTTCTGAATATTCTTTTTCCAGTCCTTTTGCACCCAGTTGCACCATTCTTCAACATACTTATGATTTCTTCTGATCATCTGTTTTGACATTTCATTAACAAGTTTACCAAGAAGGGCTGTATTCAGCCTTTATCTTAACAATACACTGTCAGTTTACTGTCCTGGGCAACACTATCAAAAGGTCTAGTGCAAAAAGAGATGGAGTTCATTTATTGCTTTATCTTCTACAAAAGCTGGAAATGAAGTTCAGACTTGTACCTTTGTCAGCTGAGTCCTCTGTTGTTTATATCTGAATAGACTGCCTAAGTGCAGAGAAGTATTTTGTTTTCCAGTAACTATCCTGCATCACACACAGTCCTTTTGATCATGTGGTCTACCAGACAAATACTGCATGGATCAGAATTTCTGAGTATCTGGTATGGATGTAGCTGGGTACACCTCATGTGTCCATTGCATTGACTACTCCAGGGCATACTTACTGGTTTATCCTGCTTCTGTGCCCTGAAGGAGGATTTCCATCAGGATTTTGCTACCTTGTTTTGCAGATTTATTGTTTAAAAAAAAAAAGTGAACAAAGTATCACTAACTCTTGTGTTCTTGACCTCTGTGTAAAGAAAACAAAAAATGTCCCTTTTTCTGCATTTTTCTGGACACTGAGTAGTGGAACCTGACATGCTGCATGCTTTATGAAGTATCTGAAATAGAGGGCAAACAAGGTTGTTGATTACCGACAGTCTGGGGAATGTGCAAGAATATAATCCATAAAGGCTTTGGGAAGAATTGAAACTATTGCTTGCGGAAACATTGTACTGGAATTCAGTACAAAGGAGTCCATGAAATGGTGCAATCTGCTGTATTTGCTGTTTTCCCAATATTGGACAAAGAGCTTAATGCTGGGCTCCTGCTGACAGATAGTGACAGAAAGCCAGAAACTCTTAAAGGATATCTGCAGTGGAAAGAAAGGTCTCACCCAAGTGATTAGAACACTTTGTAAATCAACTTGCTGTAGAGTATCCCACAGGCAAAAATTCCAGAATTCATTTCTCAGGAGAGTTAAAATGAACAGTTCTGTTACATTTTGTTGTCTTGGAGCCCTGTTTGAACCATATCTGTTGACTGTGGAGATGCTTGATCATGGCTCTGGGCTGCAGTACATCATTCATTTGGACAGCCCAGGAGGCTGGGAATGCAGTCAGGCTCACCAGCGAGGCAGTATTTTCCCTGCTAGAGCAGGTGCTGATATTGTAGCTGTGTTGTACTAGACTGGCTTCTGTGTGGCACCTTTCTGCCAGAGCATACAGACAGACTGTTACAGAGCACAGTAATCTAAAGAATCTCTTAATCTTCCAAAAAGTGGGAGGTGCTGTTACCTGTTCGTGTGTACTTTTGTATGAAGATCTGAATGACACCGAAATCAGCCTGTTGTCACAGTAACCAGCTGAGAGTGTGTGCAGTGAAGTCAGATTTGGTGTATTTCTGGGTCAAGTCCAGAAACTGGGAATGGAGGGATTATGAAAAGGAAGAAGTTTGTCTAAGGAGTGGTTTGAGTGGCTTTGACAGCACAGCCCAGATATGACATGATTGCCCATATCTGGCTCATAGCCATGTAAGGGTGTGTCAAAGTTTCAGGAGTATAGGGGAGTTTCTGTAGTGTTTAGCAAGGGAAGATCATCTGATGTACCTGTATGTTTGCAAGTTTACTTTCGTTGCTTGAAATGCAGTACACAAATGAAGCTCACTTCCAGCCACAGGAATGAGAACCTGTAAGTCTGGCAAGACAGAGAAGGTGTCCAACTATCTCAGACAGAGAACAACATGCTTTTTGGAAACAACCTCTGGCTAAAGCAGAGGTGACCCTGAAGACAACCTATTCAGTTGTAAGAAATAGGTACCACAAAACAAGAAATGCAGGGCTTTGATTGTTGTAGTAGGTAAGACTGAGCTCCTTGACAGGAAAAGGAGAGCTACTGACTGCCAGGCCTGGGGTTTACTTATGTTCGCTTCATTTGCAACCTAGTGAGAATGATTATTTTTTTCTTTTTTTTTTTTTTTTTTTTTTTTTTTTGGACTTATGCCGCTAATTGTTTATACTCTAGTCTCTTGGATACATAGCTTTGCATGCACCTCCTGTGGTGATGTAACCAGTGCTTGGTGTCAGATATAAGGTATGGCTGCATTCCAAGAGGGGTCCATATTGCCAGATATAAATTTCTGCTCACATAAGTCACATAAAGGAAGGGATGGCAAAAGGTCAGAGTGATTTGAGTTAGAAGACATGCCAGCCATTATCAACCTCACTGTTTTGAGGTAACATACTAAAAATGCCTCAAGCTGACTGTCTTTTTTTTTCTTTTCTAATTGAGAAACAAATTGAGCTTGGTGGGGCAAACAGAAGGGATTGCTTCATTTTTATAAGCAGAAGCCAAAAATTCATGGGAAAATTCCCATGTAAGAAGCAGAAGCTCTTGAGTTATATGAAGATAACTTGGCAAATTCTGCGGAATAAGTAAAGAAACACACCCTGAGAGCTAATGCAAAATCCTCATGAAAACAGGTACTGTGCTGCTTCAACAGCATATTTATTAAAAAATGGAGAGGCACCAACAGTAAAAAGCTTTGTTCACAACATGCCCAATCCTTTGCCTCTTAATTTGCAATTCCCCCATTGTTTAACTTATTTTTTTAATCTGTTTTTCCTTTTAGAAGCTTTTCCATAAGATAGAGCCTAAAACCTAGGTCAAGCTGTTCCTGTAGTGGCACTTACTCCAAGTTCAGAGCCTGTTCCTCCAGAAGAGAATGTGCAGTTTAGCTCTCCAGTGGCATTTCAGCAAAGCAGTTAGCTTACTGACTAGCTCTCTCTTTAGGAAGGTTGTACCCAGAGCAAGAATCGTGGCATTGTTTTGGTTGGAAAAGACCTTTATGATCACCAAGTCCAACCATTAACCTAACAGTGCCAAACTCGCCGCTAAACTATGTCCCTCAGCACATCTACACATCTTTTAAATACCTCCAGAGAGGGTGACTCTACAACCTCTCTGGTCAGATTGTTCCACTGCTTACCAACCCTTTCAGTGAAGTTTTTCCTAATGTCCAACCTAAACTTCCCCAGCACAACTTGAGACTATTTCCTTTTGTTCTATTGCTTGTTACTTGGTTGAACAGACCAACCTTCACCTCGCTACACTTGCCTTTCAGGTAGTTGTAGAGAGTGATAAGGCCTCTCCTGAGCCCCCTTTTCTCTGAGCTAAACAACCCCATAAGACTTGTGCTCTAGACCCTTCACCAGCTTTTTCACCCTTCTTTGGACATGTTCCAGAGCCTCAATGTCTTCCTTGTAGTGAGAAGTCCAAAACTGAACCCAGTAATTGAGATACAGGCTGACCAGTGCTGAGTACAGGGGAACAATCCCTTCCCTTGTGCTGCTGGTCATACTATTTCTGATACAAGCCAGGATGTTGCTGGCCTTCTCACCCCTCCCTGGGCACACTGCATGCTTATGTTCAGGTGGCTGTGTCAACCAGGACCTTTTTGGTTGGGCAGCTTTCCAGCCAAGTTTCCCCAAGCCTCTTAGCATTGCGGGGGGGGAGGTGGTTGTGACCCAAAGGTAGGACCCAGTACATCACCTTGTTGAGCATAATATTATTGGTCTTGGTCATCATTGCAGCTTGTCTGGGTCCCTCTGAAGAGCCTTCCTACCCTCAAGCATATCTATGCTCCTGCCCAGCTTCGTATCCTCCACAAACTTACTAAGGGTGTCATTGTTTCACTCATGCAGATCATTGCTAAAGATATTAAACAGGAGTGGTCCCAGTACTGAACCCTGGCGAACACCACTTATGACTGACCACTAAATAGACTTTTAACTCCATTCACCATGAGTCTTTGGGCCTGTCCCTCCAGCCAGTGTTTTACCCAGCAAAGAGCATGCCACTCCAAGCCAGAAGCAGTTTTTCCAGGAGGATGCTGTGGGAAATGGTGTCAAAGGCTTTACTAAGTCCAGGTAGACAACATCCACAGCCTTTCTCTCATCCACTAAGCTGATCACCTTGCCCTAGAAGGTCAGGTTAGACAAGCAGGACCTGCCTTTCATGAACCCCTGCTGACTGGGTCTGATTGCCTGCTTGTCCTGTATGTGCCACATGATGTAACTCAAGATGATCTGCTGCATAACTTTCCCTGGCACCGAGGTCAGACTGACAGGTCTGTAGTTCCTCAGATCCTTCTTCCAGCCTTTCTTGTAGATGTCACATGTGCTAACCTCCCATCCCCTGGGGCCTTCCTGGTTAGCCAGGAGTTCTGATAAATGATGGAAAGTGCTTTAGTGAGCACTTGTGCCAGGTCTCACAGTACCTTTGGGTGTATCCCATCTGGCCCCATAGACTTGTGTGCATCTAAGTGGAGCAGCAGGTCACATACCACTTCCCCTTGGATTATGGGGGCTTCATTCTGCTCCCTGTCCTCTGGCTCAGGGGGCTGGGTACCCAGAGAGCAACTGGTCTTACTGCTGAAGACCGAGACTGAGAAGGCATTAAGTACCTCAGCCTTTTCCTCATCCTTGGTCACTATGTTTCCCTCTGAATCCAATAAAGGATGGAGATTCTCCTGAGCCCTCCTCTTGTTGCTAATGTTTTTATAGAAACATTTTCTATTGTCTTTTATAAGAGTGGCCAATTTAAGTTCTAGCTGGACTTTGGCCCTTCAAATTTTCTCCCTGCATAGCCTCACACCATCCTTGTAGTCTTGCATACTCCCCCTGTTGAGCCAGGCTGGTCTTCACTACTGGCTCATCTTTCTGCACATGGGGACAACTTGATCCTGCACCTTTAAGATTTCCTTCTTGAAGATTGTCCAGCCTTCCTGGACTCCTTTGCCCTTCAGGACTGCCTCTCAAGGGATTTTGTCAGCAAGATTCCTAAATGGTTTTCTGGAGGGCAGACATTTTGCTAAGGTAGCACTCCTGCTCACCCCTCTCCTTACTCCTCTGAGAATCAAGAACTTGACTATTTTGTGATCACTATACCCAAAAGTGCCTCCAGCTGTCACCTGAAAGTCCTCTGTTTGCAAACACCAGGTTCAGCAAGACGCCTTTCCTAGTTGGCTCACTCACCAGCTGTGTCATGGAGTTATCTTCCATATGCTCCATGTACCTCTTGGACTCTGTCTGCTCTGCTGTATGGTATTTCCAGCAGGTATCTGGTAGGCTGAAGCCCCCCAGGACAATGAGGGCTAACAATTGCAAGACTGTTCCAAGCTGCTTGTAGAATATTTCATCTACCTCTTCATCCTGACTGGGTGGTCTATAACAGACTCCTACTATGTCATTGGCCTTGTTGGCCTTCCCCCTGATTCTTACCCATAAACACTCAACCCAATTGTCACCATCATTAATCTCTAGACAGTCAAAACACTCTTAACATAGAGGGCTACACCACCCGCTCTCCTTCCTTATCTGCCTCTTCTGAAGACTGTATAGCTATCCAATACAGCACTCCAGTTCTGTGAGTCATCCAGCTATGTTTCCATAATGGCAACTATGTCACTGTTTTTCCTGCTGCACAATGGATTCCATCTTCTGTTTGTTGCCCGTACTGCGTGCATTGGTGTAGATGCACTGCAGGTGGGTTAGTTATCCTGCCACCTTTTGGGAGAGAGAAGTCCTAATCCCTACATGACCATTTTCAGGGGTCCCTGCGGCTTCCAGTGCATTAGGCCTTGCATCTTTGCTGACATGTGGATCTCCATCTCCTTGGCTGCTCATCTCAAGGCCCTGAAGTCTCCCTTAATTGCCCTCTGACTTCTGGTTGCAATTTCATTGCTGCCTACCTGAAAAATCAATACTGGATAGTAATTGTAGAATCACAGAATGGTAGGGGCTGTACTGGGGTAGAGAGTTTTTGCTTCACATCTTTGACCCAGGACAACAGGGAAATTTCCCTAACAAGTGGGTCTGGTTTGCATACTGGCCCTTGTGTTCCCTTCAGAAGGGAGTCTCCTATGACAATGACCCATCTCTATTTCTTTGTGGAAGCAGTTTTGATTCTCAGTACTGGTTGATTGAATCTTGGTAACATTTCCAAGCTGAGTGAACTATCATGCTTATCATTTCTCAGCTCCACTTGCAGAGCCTCATACTTATTCTGCAAGGACACCTGGGAGGGTGGGATAGTTGCAGAGGATACACACCTGTTGCACTGAGCAGGAACCTGCTGCCATTGCCCCCTGTCCCCTGAGTTACTGTGTTCAGCCAGGCAAAGAGAGAAGGGGGAATACCCCAGGCCATGTGTTTTGTCTCCCTGTTGGGCCTGTCCCAGGAAAGATAGGGCATGATCCCAATAGTCTATCTCGCTCATGCACTCCCTGATGCTCCTCAACCTACTTACCCCCTCACGGAGCTCTGACACTAAGCAGAGCTGCTCTACCTGGGCACATCTTCCACAAGTGTGCTCACTACTGTCCTGTACTGGCATGAGAGGAGGACTCACCCTGACACCTGGGTGGCTGCATGCGTTCCCTAGAGCTTGGTCTGGGCAGGTGCCTCAGCTGTGGTGGGTGCAGAGCTTACAGATGTTATGACTCTGCTGCGTGGATACCATGGCTCCATGCTTTTTATAGGTGGGGTGACTGCCCTTGCTCTAAAACCAGATTAAAAACAGAAAACTGTTTTTAATCTTCCTTTCATGTCTAGCAAATAATCTCAAGCTGCCTATTTTATCTACTTTTTTTTTTTTTTTCCCCCTCATATAAATTGTGACTGGATTAAATCCTTCTGCAGCTCCTCTGAGGTAACAAATACTAGCCTGATTTTATAGATGGGAAAATTAGATGAACCTCAACGAGATTTAAAAATAAAAAGAGGAGTGGGTAAGTGGGAAGCTTTGTGATTTCAGTTGTACAGGGGAGGGTTAGGCTTTGCTGCCTCAGACATGCTTGGTTAACCTCACTGTACAGGTTTTGTAGGTTAAAAAAAAGTGAGAAATAATTTGCATAGTTACAGAGAAGAGTGTTTCATATCTGCTTAGTGTTTAGGCTGTTACAGCTGAAGAACTAACATCTATCAAAAAATCTTAGGGTTCAGTTTAAAGCAAAGTTAGGGGAATTCTGGGGATGTTTATGCTCTTCTGCAATAGGAAGCCTTTACCACATGGGGGCAATATCCGATTGGACTGCGTCTGTTCTTTTACAGCTACCTATAGATTAAGAAAATCGGTGGCACAGTTGGCAGTTTTAGCATGGGCTTTTGTTTCAGCGTTGTGGATCAGCAGCCTTATTTCTTTTGCTGCTTGTAGCTTGTGTACGCTCTTGATTTTTGTATTGTTCGTTCAGAACTGCTGCTGGCTAAAGACTGAACCTTCTGCGTAGGAAGAACGTGTTCAGACAAGTACACTAATCAGACTGAAAGAAGTTGCAGAGCAAGCGTCTGCATGTGTGCGCGCGCACAGGTATGAACATCTGTTGTGCTTAGTTTGTTGTAATTACCACTTTCACCATGAGAGCTAATTTAAAATCCAGATACAATTATGAAAATCAAAATAGGTGATTGCAAAAAAGGATTGCATCCTCTGACTTTTTTTTTTTTTTTCTTCCCTGTTAGACGACTGGTAGATTTTTTTCCCTGTATGTAGGTGCCCATGCCTGTTCTGAAGAATTGGTTAATATTGCAGGTTTAATGTTAGGTCATAGTCTGAGGCTAGTGGACTTTGCACTTTAAAGGGCAATGTAATTGCTACGTAGAGTGTGTGTAAAAGGGCTCCTGAAAAATGCCTCAAAGGGAGCAACCGGAAAGCCCAAAGGATTTACCTCTGTGAGAAATGCTATAGCATGATTGGAGTGGGGGAGGCAGAAGTCATTAATATTGGAAGTGGAAACCCCCCTATAAAGAGTCTACAAAATTCTGTAGCATGGAAATTAAATTCTGTAGTTGATTTAGCAAAATGCTGCTAATGATGAGTACCTTTAACACTGTAGCTCTGTTAGGAGAACAAAGTGTGTTCTGACAGATTTTGCAGTATATTCATTCATTACTGTGGAAGAACAGTGTTCCTCTTGTGCCTCCAGGTCAGTATTAACAGTAAGTGAACCCAGTGTAAGAGAGTAATTCCAGAAAGTGATATATACAGGTAGATCTGTGTTATTCATTACTTGTGCTGGTCATGGAGCTCAAATCTCTGTTTATCCAGCAATTCCTGTTTGCCTTCACTTGAGTCTTTTGCCCTTTGCTGATGACAGTGAGCCAGTCAGCATATTGATCAAATTCTGTGATTTCATTCACTTTCTTTTTTTTAACCATGTTTTCCTACCATCTGGAGTATGAGCAGGCTGTGAGTATGGAACAATGCCTGACTATAATCACTGAAATTGGCTTGGTTTTCCCTTTTCAGAAGTAGTCTGATGCAATTCTGAGCTGTTAGGTAGAGAACTTGTTTATCACCATATTTTTAGACAGCTTGAGGAATGATTCAGCAATACACATAGCCCAGTCTCTACTGAGATGTACAAGTCAATATGGAGGGCAGTCTGGAGTATAGGTCGGTGAGACAAGGCAACTAACCTCCTGTCTCGTTCTGCTGCACCGACCATTACAAACTGCAAAGTATTTGACTGAGCTCTTCTGGGATGAAACGCTTTCAGATCAGGAATATGACCAGCGTAGTCACTACCAAGATGTGAATGTGTTTGTGAAAATTAGAATTTTTCCCTTGGTGCCCTTCTGAGGTGCTCTACAGCTGGTACTGTGACACCAGGCCCTCAAAGGTGATGGGAAAGAGTTATCATCCTGTGGAGATAGCTATCAACCCTCATAGTTAGTCCTAACTGACACTATGTGTAGGCTTAGGTTAATGATGTGTACAGCAAATTGTTGAGTATCTCCAGTGAGTAAGTGAGGGGAGAATTGGCAGTACAAGGCACCTCACTAGCTTGAACAGCAGCAGGACAACAGCAGTGAACTGTGGTATCTAAAGGTCTGTAAACCGTCCCCCTACCCCACCCAGGGTTTCTGGTGCTTTGATTGGCCTACCTGCAAAGAAATCCAAACCAATTCACTTTCTTACCTAAAAGCTTTGTCAGGTCTACATGTGCTGTCATTATAGAGTCTCAATATAACATGCTATAGAAGTCAACTGGTGATGTGCAGCACAATTGAAGTGGGGAAGCATGGTATATATATAGTATAAAATTGTGGCTTAAATGATTGTAACTATTCCCATTCTCAGCTATACCTGTCTTCTGTTATAGGCAGAAGGTGAGACATAATGTAAGGTTTTGGAATTGCTTTCCTTGTTATGATGAGATAGGAGACCTCAAAGAACCAGAACTTTGTAGTATGTATTTAGAAAATACGTGTTAATAAAATTAGCAATAGGTATAATTTTTCAGTCTGCAGAGTTTCTTTTTGTCACGATGAAGAATTTTAACAGAAAGAAGCTTTTCCAGATGCTAGTTTTTCTTGGTTGGATAAGAATTTTGCTTGGAAGGACTTCCCCACCCTCATCCAGAGGGTGATTAAAGAAAGAGATGACATTATAGTGTAGTGAAAGGGTAATTCTAATTGTCCCACTCAGGCTAAGAGGAGAATATGGTGTAGAGTATATGTAATAGTAGTTGAGTAATTAAACCTCATTATCAGTTTTCATTTCACAAGGCTAAAATTGTACTTTGTCCTGACACTGCACCCTTCCAATATCAACTGCTGACTCGTGTAATGATGTTGTTCTTCTAGCTTTGTTCTTTAAATTTTTTTAAAGGATTCAAACATACTGCCTGGATGGTCAGAAAGTTTGCCTTCATGGGAGTTAAGGAAACTCAGAGGTCTTTGTGGATAGCTGTGAAGAACATGATGCTGAGTCTGTGTATAGTTAGATAACCAGCTGTTCCTTCTTTAAGGTTTCAAATACATTCACCAAACATCATGCCTCAAGCATGTTTTGTGTGTTCCATTTGCCGAGTATTTTTGTCAATGACTGTGTAGAACAGAGGCCTATTTGTATCCTATTTGGTTGGCAGTAGGAACTGTATCATCTGTTCATGGGCTATTCCCTGCCAAATTATTCAGTAAGGACAGAGGGCAGATCTGTCATCATCATCTAGCTTGTTAAAGTGGAGTCTCGTCTCTTCTTGTCCCTTCCCCTGCTTTTGGTGGAAGGAACTGAAGGTGATAGGTGGTGCCATGTCCCTTTGTAGAGTGGTCCTCAGCATGCAGGTAGGAGTGTGAAAATGAGTGGTGACTTCTGTAACAGAAAAATCACTTGTTATAGTGATTTGTATGTATGTTATTGTTTTCTTATATATATATATATATAAAAGAAGACCTGTTATAGAAAGGTTTTCACATCTCGGCAGTGATAGCTTCTAGGTACTATCAGCATGGATGGTGTTGTCTGCCCTGAAGAATTGGGAATGCAGGTATGAAAAGGAAAGACTTCCTAAGGTTCATGTTTGTGGCAAGTAAACTTGTGCATCCTGCTAAACATCTCATGCTGTGATGGGGGAAAAAAAAACAAAAAACTTTTGCCTTTGTGGGTAGAAAGGCTAGAAATGAGCTGCATGTAAGAGGTACTGGATATGTGGACATTTAAACATGCAGAACTTTTGGTACCTTTTCATTACTGGCTTGTTTCAGCACAGTAAATTACAGGTGTTTTATGTAAGCAATAAAAGTTAGCAATATACAGTGAAGCATAAACAGCAGGGCGTTGATACTTCTAAAGACTTTACCATATCTGTAATTATGGCTTCCTTTCTCTGATTGTTGTCATATGTTGCTTTCAAAGTGATCACATCAGATTTGTTCTCCAACTTAGCAACAGCTGCTTTTTTGCACAAGAAAATTTTTGTGTTCTTTTTAGATGTTAAAGTGATTGACATGAAGATTACTCTCAAGTGTCTGCACTTTAAAGGATGCGAAACTGTATTAGTGCTTAAGCTGCAAATAAAATTGACTACTTCATTTTCATTGCCTATGTAAATGGTAGGCAAAACAGGATACTGAAACATCCATTTCAGTAATGAAAGCACTTCAGTTTATTGGAATCACAAATGTATTTATGAATGGAGTTATCTAAAATGCTGTGTATACTTTTGCAGCTTGCCTGCTTTTTTGTATGCATGAGACTCTTCAGCTCCATTTCACTTTTTAAGGAGAAGAAATAATGGGACATTTTTAAAACCTTGTGTCTTTTTTTTTTTTTTCTTTTTAAGAGATGAGAATGCTGCTAGTCAGGACTTACTCATTAAATTTTTGAGTTGCTTCTTTCTGTGGGTGAGAGCGGTGAAGCTGCTCCAGGTTGAAAGGCCTGTTCTGCATGATTTACATGTTTTGTTAATACAACAGTCATAGGCCATGCTATTACTTTGGGGGTTTAAATTGTTGTGAACAGGTCAAGTTTTCAGAAACAAGATGTCTCTTTGCATTCTTTGTGCTATTGGCCATCAATCCTTTCATAGAGAATTCTCAGTTCTGTTGCTTCTCATTTTGAAGAGCGGGCTCTCATGAGATGTGGTCCCACCAGGTGACTGAGGAGTTTGTCAAAGGCAGTCCTTTTCAGGAAGTGCTGCTTTCCTGGCCCCCCTGTTACCAGTCAGCCTTGGCATCTGCTTTTGAGCAGACTCAGAATCCCGGAGGTGCAGAGTCTGTTCAGGCAGAGCTCTGTTCGTTCTGCACTGAATTTCCTACAGTGTTTGGTTCTTGCCTGTGTTAGTGAGGGACCAGCTTGTTGGTTGGGGAGCAAGGAGGAGAATTTTCTGATGGTCTTCAGCCTCTTCAGCCATTGCCTGATGCCTCTGGGTGTTTTCTCTGCCATTCTGTAATGTTCGCTCTTCTTTCTTTCTGTCTGTCTGTCTGTCTTTCTTTCCGTCTTTCTTTCCTGTTCATGAAAAAGAAAATTAACTAAATGAAGACCTGCAACTTATTCAAAGCAAAATGTATGAAATTTGTTGTTTGAATCTTAGTAACTGTTTCATGAAATGGTGTCTTCCCCAGAGCAGCGGTCTCCTCTGCAAATGGGGTTTGTCAGTGTCCTGTACCCCTAGACAGAGCATCTGCCAGCTCTGGGTAGATGCCTTGCTGTGTGATTTATTTCTCTCTCCTTATTTTTTTTTCCCCCTTGTTTTTTAAATTTCTCTTTTTGGGGGTAGAGGTAAGGAAAAACCTTCCTGTGAGCCAACTGCCCCTCGGGTCCCCCTAGGGAAGGATTTGGCATAAACATGCTTTTAAAGCTTCCAGCTCCCAGCGCCCTCCTCATGCTGGAAAAAGACAGTTTGGGTTGTAATTTTATTTATTTATTTATTTTTAATAATCCTAAAACCTTGTCAGAACAAAGTAGGCAGCGTTGCGGGGAAGAGTGGGCCGTAGGTGCCCCCCCTGAAGGGCCGGAGCACCAGATACGCGGAAGAAGACATCAGTCTCCTGATGTTCCGTATGCCAGGGCCTGGATTTCTCTTGTGAGTCTGGTACCCACGGCACCGTGGGGACTAAAGTAGGAGGATAAACGGCGAGCAGGGCTCGGGCTCGGGGCTCCGGGCAGCCACCGGGCTCCGCCACCCGCCCGCTGCCGGCGGCCTCGGGCCCGGCCGGCCAATGGCGGCGCGCGGCGGGCGGGGCGGGGCGGGCCCGGCGCTGGGCCAGCGCGCGCGGGCTGCGCGGGGACGGGGCTCCTGAGGCGGCGCGCGGCGGGACGGCGCCCGGGACGGCCCGGCGCGGCCCTCGGCGCTGAGGTGAGGTGTTCGCGACCCGTGCTGACAGCCGGCCCCGGGCGGCGGGGTCGGGGGAAGCGGGCGGTGGTGCGGGAGTTGAGGGGGCCTCCAGTCCCCCGGGCGGGCCCTGGAGCCGGCGAGCGGCGCGCCAGGCCGGCGGCTTGGCCCGCTTGCGCGTCGGGCGCTTCCGCCGCCCGCGGCTGCTGTCGTGCGCTGAGGCCTCTATGGAGGCTCTCGCGGGAGCCTGATTGGGGAGGGAGCCCGCGCCTGCCCGCGTCGCTGGAGGGTCTGCGGTCCTCGCTCCTCTGGTCCTGAGGACGAGGAGGTCTGGCTAGCGGGGGGCTCGGGAGAGCCTTCCCCGTCGCGTAGCCGAGGGCCTGGCCTGGGCGGCTTCGCCGCATCCTTCTCAGATTGGGAGAGTTCGAGCACCTGTGCCCCGTCTCGTCCCGTCCCCTCTGCGTCCGCCTCCTTGAGGGGGACCCGTTCCTCGGGGGTGCGAGGAGCTAGTGCTGCACCGCCCTGCTGTTTCCCTGTAATCAGTTGAAGAAGCGTTCCAGAAGCTGCATTCATCTGGCATGGACCAGTTATGATCCTTCCTCACCCTCCCTGCACATCTGTCACCTTCC
The DNA here is from genome assembly GCA_024605025.1 of Megaceryle maxima. Lineage (NCBI taxonomy): Eukaryota > Metazoa > Chordata > Aves > Coraciiformes > Cerylidae > Megaceryle > Megaceryle maxima. The sequence continues at coordinate 92,697 of JANHGN010009718.1, forward strand.
AGGCAAGTGTGTGTTCTCTGGCACACAGTGTTACCGGCTGCACCAATACAGGAGAGAGCCACGAGACCCCTTTTGTGGCTATGATGAGGGATGGTGTTTGTAACAGGAGTGAGGGCTCCTGGTTTCAAGACAGAAGTGTCTTTTCTGGTGCAGCTAGTACGCTTATAGTCTTCATGCTGTTGCCTAGTAAAAAAAAAAGGTAAAAGAGGACCATTTTCTTATCAATGATCTTCAGAGGTCACTTCCAACCCGTAACATTCTGTGTGTGTACGGTGGACTAAAGGGACCTGTTTTGAGAGCTCCTGCAGAGATTGCATCCTTGCTGCTCTGAGTGGGCTGCCACCATGTGCTGGTGGTGGGGATCCCATCCTATGGGAGGCAGGGGTCACCCTGCTCACACTGGGGAGCTGCGAAATTGGTGTTACTTCAGACGAGCCTTCTGCATAGGCCAAGGATGGCGCGTTGTAGTTACTCTTTGCTGACCAAAAGACACCGTACTTGCAGCAGTTGATTTGAAAGTCCTTGGTGTCTTAGGCAGGCATATCCTCAGGTGTAAGCTGCCTTTCCAGATTTGCTGCTAGCTGAAAAATGATGCCTTGCTTCTGAAAAATTAAGTTTATTCTATCCAAGTAGAAGATAAATTTGTTGTGGCTTCCAAGCTATTTCAAAAAGGTGAGGAAAAAGTACACAGCTACCTAAATTTTGTAAGTTTTGGTCACAGAATTGTCATGGTTGGAAAAGACCTATAAGATCACTGTGTCACGCTTTCAAACGCGCGAGTGCCGAGCCCCGCCCCCCCCACACCCAGCAAAAACCCACACACCCCACACACCGCTCCC
>JANHGN010009719.1:0-26961 GCA_024605025.1 Megaceryle maxima
TTTTATTTTTTAAATTTTTAAATTTTTTTTTAGAACCTCACAATAGTTTCACCTCTAAAGTCAGTGTTTTGGGGGAGTGGGATTAGGTGAGGCTCAGCACTGCTGTCTTGAAGATTGACTCTAATGGATTGAATGGAGCACTGTAGCTTTCTCCAAGCTATTTTTATTTCTCCTGAATATCTTCACCAAGCTGCAGTTAAGGTGGCTGGAGAATAGTTTTTCCCATCTCCAACTTTGGCCTCCGAGTGCAAGCCCAGAGCTGTATATACATACTTAGGTGTGAATAAAATTAGGGAGACTTAAGTACATGCTTATATGCAGTTCTGAATAGGGATAGAAGTAAGCACGTATTTAAGTGCTTTCCTGAATTGGGATCCTCTTGTCATCTTTGTGTGCAGTTCCTTGTGCCTTGTGCAGACTCATGGCTGCAGGCACAGATTCTGCCACCAGCCAGGAGCTCTCCAGCTCCAGCACCCCCACCAGCCTCGTCCCCCACCCCTGGGGGGATATTCTGGAATGGCAGTTTTGCTCCTGTACATGAAACTTTTTTCATGCACTTGTCATCTTAAGCTTTTTTAAGATTCACTAAGCTGCTTGTTTTGTAGAGTAAAAGGAAGAATCCTTTTTGGATCCCCTTTTTAAAATTTTTTAAATTTTAAATATAGTTGCTGAATTTCAGGGACTAATCTTTTTGGAAGGCAGCTTTGAGGCAGAGCAGAGTGTAGTGTATTTTCTGTGTTCTCTTATCTTGTATAACATCAGAAAAACTCCACCCTGAACCTCATTTTCACCCTCTACCAATACCCCATTTGTGTTCAAAATGATGAAAACAGCAGACTTCTGGAAAACATTTTTTAATAGAAAGCTTTCCTTTTAAAGGACAGTTGTTTGGATTGTAATAAAAAATAATCAAATTTCAATCCCCTATTCATAACCCTACAAGCCTCCTTGTGTTCAGAAGTCTATGTGCTGACTTTCTGCTTGATAGAAAGCTAGAACTGTGCTTGCAAATTCTTGGTTTGTTTTTCTTCTCTTGCAACCCCCCTACCCCCCCCACCCCTCTGCCCAGGGTAACACTGCATAACAGAGAGAAACTCCACAGAAAGAAATGGGAAGAGACCTCCTACTGAGGGGTGCTACTTAAGATACAGATCATTGGCATTTACCAGCCATATAAAAACAATATTTTCCCAAACCCTCTGAGTCCTGCTCCACAGTTTATAGAGCATAAGGCTGCAAAAAGCCAAAAGTTTGGTGCAGCACATCCAAAACAAACTTTTTTTTTTTTTTTTGATCAGTACCTTAGTGAAGCTCTGCAGATTTGTTGTGAAATCCTGATTTAAGTGCTCACATAGTAGAAAAAAGGCATCTTTTCTGGCTTAATGTATTTAATACTTTAAATAATCTGCATTACGGTACATTCATCACGCTGCAGATTTGTTGATAAGTTTAAGTTGTAGCAAACTGATTGCATTTTTATTATGTTTACTTTTTTTGTCTTTTAAAAAAAGAAATCAGGACTCAGAAAAGAATGAAACAAATTTCAATAAAATTTTAAGAATAGGGGTTTTTTTTATAAAAGATCAAGACTAGTTGCTTTATAAAGTTGTGTTAATCACTGAGTTACATTCCAGTTAAATTTTCAGAAAATATAAACTGGAAACATTGTAAATGCTAAATAAACCTGTGTATTTAGAGAAATAATTCCTAGATGCATTTATAAAAGCAGTAATTTATTACAAAAATACTTTAATAGCAGAGCAATACTGGGAAATTAAGCACTTGTGTTATTAGCTACTTTCTTAAACGTGTATGAGAAAACATCTAATGTTTAGAAGGTAGTTTCCCCACAGAAAGAAAAAGGAATTGCAGAATTCCCAAGATCAAAATAAAACTAATTCAAGTAAGTTGCTTTATGGGAGTCCTGAGTCAAAGGAAACATCTGGTCCCACACGTTCTTAGCAGGACATGTGGTACATACTGCAGAGATGTCATCCGTGAGAGGCCAGGAATATGGCTGGAAAAGCAGAATTAGCTGCGCTACCTAAAAAGGGCATCTCGTTTATACGAGAGTTATAAAAATGTGTATTGGTTAGAAAGGTTCCCTCTTTTACCGTAAAACAGCTGAGCTTGGGAGGGTTATTGAGTAAGATAAATCTGCTCTAGCTGTTTTGATTTTTCTCATATTGCAAAACTTTTAAAACAGATGATATTGTTTTTAGATTAATGATCCCAAAACCCTTTTATGTGCATAATGATAGGAAACCATCATGTTGTAGCTATGTCCAGCCATTAGTGTTTTTATTTTCCAGCATAATTTACATCATTAAGGAAAGCACTACAAAAATGTTTCCATTCCTGGACCTGAAATTAGCGATTCTTATACTGGTCGTCGCCAAATAAATCCTTGAGGTCTTTAAGAGAAATACATAAAATAAGGCTAAACAAATCCACCTCTCCTTCCAAGAGCTTTTTTGCAGTGTTTTTTAGGAATTGCCATGCCTCCATGGGGAGAGCACACAGGTTTTTTTCTCCTCCTTTGCACAGGAGAATATTCAAAAGCACTTTTTGTTGTTTTGTGAATAACCGTATTAAAAGAAGAGGAAGAGATGTTATCTGTCAGACCCTTTTAGTGTCATAGTACCTAACTTTGTATAGCCCATACAGAAGACTGCCAGGGATGCTTTTTTGGATCCTCTTGGAGTGCGGCTTTTCTTTTCAAGCCCCTGCGTAATGGACTCTTAATCCCCGGTATGCTTCCTGCCCCGGCAGAGATGTCTTTAGCCCAGCATTCATTGTGTTTACCCTTTTTGAAGCTAAAAACCTCGCAAAGCAAAACCCAGAATCCACACAAGACCTATGAGATATTTGTGAAATGGGCCATGACTGCTTATAATTTGTAGGAATAATTACAGCATGTAAGGAAGTCTGCATTTATTAGCAGCAGTGATGAAGCATGTTGTTAAGCACACAGTGTGTCACCAAAGCAGCAGGCTGCCGGGAGCCCAGAATGGCTTTCATTGTTAATTTGGAGCAGAAACACTGAAGCATATCCTGAGAAGGATGCTAATGAAGGGACTGCCAGTAGTAAAATCCTAGTGACCTTTGTGCTTTGTGCTAATTTCTATTCCCCCTCCCTTCCCCCTTCTTCTTTCCCCATGAGCTACTATCTGGCCAGTTAGCCCGTGAATTTTGAGGTACAGTAGCAGTGTTGTCTATGCCAGAGTGAGCTCCACGTGCCTCCCCCACTTCCACTCAAATCACAGCAGATTAAAGAGGCTTTTGTTGAAATATAACAGACAGACACATAGAGGCAGGGTTCAAATTAACTGATTATAAATCACTGTTGGTCCGAGAAGCCAAATCTAGAGCTGGCTAATGATTTGAAATTACTAGCCAATTGTTAAATTAATCCTCTGTTTTAAAGCAACTGGGAAATGTTTGACAGCTGCAAAGAAATAAATATTTATGTGTTTTCTGTAGGACCTGTGCTCTGCAGGGCTTGTTCAGGCTGTGTCTGTCAAGAGGCAGAGGGGTGGTAATGCTGAGCCAGAAGAAACAAGAGCTGCAGCACGAAGGAAATGAGCCAGGGTTTTGAGATGGGCCCATTGTACTGATGCCTTCCAGGTCTTGGCTTGAGACTTGAGCTTCAAATTTTCAACCAGCAAAGGAAAAGTCAGAAATCGATGGTTCCCAATTGTAGTTTTCCTGTTCTTGCTCTACTGTCTGCATGTTCTTGCTCTGCTGTCTGCCTCACGCTGAAAATATTTTTTTAATTCCTGGGTTAAGCAGCAGAAAAAAAGTTTAAGGGCTTGTTTTGGAGTTGTCATTTGAGAGTGTCCAGGGGGCTTCTGCATCGAGGGCTGAGCTCCAGAACTGTTACACGAGAGGCTTTCAGCCCTTTTTGCAAATTGGGACCCATTGCTTTATTTTCCCAGTGGGAGCAGTGGGCTTGGTGAGTCAGTACAGGGCAGTGTTGCCTAATATTTGTGATAGAAATTTTACCCATTTCCTCCAGAATAGGGAATTGGAAGGAAGGGAGGTAGGGAGCATTGCACAACACCCACAAACCCTGTCCTGCTGTTGCTCTAATGCACTGCTATCTTTCCTTTGCAGGGACTGTGAAGGTGAAGAGCTCTAATATACAAGTGGGTGACCTCATAATTGTCGAAAAGGTTAGCATTTATATGTATCTTTTCTGTGTACTTTTCTTGCAAGACCATAGAAAATGAGAAGATATGAAGTCATATTTGTTTTACAGTAGGCTTAGAATGCCGTGTTGAACACCAGTTACAATATTTAATCAATTTTCAGGGTTCAAACTCCCCTACCTCACCAAAGTAGCACCATCATCTTTACAAATGATAGCAAATCTGTAGATATGCACCTGTAACCAAACTTTTCCACTTATTAGTATAATTATTAGCAAGATAGAATCATAGAATTATCAGGGTTGGAAGGGACCTTAAAGATCATCTAGTTCCACTCCCTCTGAGACACCCATCCAGCCTGGTCTTAAAAATCTTCAAGGATGGGGCTTCCACCACCTCTCTGAGCAACCTGTTCCAGTGTCTCACCACCCTCATGGTGAAGAAATTCTGCCTAATGACTAACCTGAATCAACCTATCTCTAGTTTTAATCCATTCCCTCTAGTCCTGTCACTGCCCGACAGCCTAAAAAAAAAGATAAAAAAAGCCTCCCTGGTTCTATTTCTGACTGTAGGACAGAGTTTAAATACCTGATAGAAATGCAACATCCAAATGTTGCTTTGGTGAACAGCACAAGAATTGGGAGACACGGTGATTCACTTATATACCTGTATGTACCAGTGCCTATCTCTCCCCTTACACAAGTTTTTATGTGTTTTTTTATCCACTGATGCTTGGGGTTTTTTTCCCCACACACACTCTTTGTGCAAGCAGCTATAACCTCTAAAACCATTAGTATGAAAATGTTCTGTATAAAAAAAGAGAACCATGGTAGCTGTAGATTCCAGATAAATGCTTTCCTCTGGCATGGAACTTCTTGAAAGAAAACCAGCATTAGCTTAAAATTTCTTCATACTTCTAGAATTACTCACTAGCCTTTTTGTAAACATAGCCATTGGTGGGTCTGGTCAGTGGGAGCTGGCACCAGTTATTATTCTGCACTTGGAATTCTGCAGGGAAGTGAGTGTAGGATTCAAAGCAAAATGAATACCAAGCTGTGGTTCGACAAAGAAATCCTCTTTCTCCTCCATATCCCCTTTGCTTGTTGCGGTGGGGCTGTGGAAGGCGGCTGCACACACGTGCAGGGGTGTACGCACAATAATGGCCTTTCTTCTCCTAACAGAACCAGCGGGTCCCTGCTGACATGATCTTCCTGAGGACGTCGGAGAAGAATGGTAAACATCTGGAACCAATTGTCAAAATAGCCATTAACCTTTCACTGGTTCTTTAGAGAAAATTATCTTTTGGAAATGTGAAAGAAATAGATAATTCTCCGTCTCTCTAAGATTTTACTATTCAAATGCTTTTATGAACCACCACTTCTGGGGATGTTATAGTCTGGTTTTGTTTGCTAATTAAAGGATGTAGGTGGTTGAATCCAGGGTGAATTAATCTGGTTGCATAACGGTTTGTATTTTAGATGTAAATCATTTTACTCACTGTTCAGGTTTGGTTTTTTAAGTGTGGGATAAGGAAATGTTTGATCATAAGGATTATAAAATACAAAGACTAATGAGAATACTTCACGTGTCTTAAAGATACAGTGCAGAGTCTCTGTGTATTCTGGACTGGTGGAAGGAAATGAACAATTGATGAAAGAATATCATTCTTACATTATTCATAAATGGTACTTGAGATCAGGTACTGTTTCCAAAGAGAGAAGGATGTCCTAGATATGAAGCCATTTTATGAGTTATAGATACACTCAAGACAGACAGGGAAAGGGCACTGACTGGTGTTGAAAATCCACAGGGTCTTGCTTTCTTCGCACTGATCAGCTGGATGGCGAGACAGACTGGAAATTGCGGCTGCCTGTTACCTGTACTCAGAGGCTGCCAACTGCTTCTGTAAGCTGCCTTCATACAAAATACTGTACTTGGTAAACACACCTATCTGCTTTATCTGAAGAATGTTCAGGTGCTTCAGTTAATGGGTGGTTTTGAGAACTGGGTTAATGCAGCGCTGTTCTGCACAGGGCTCAGTGCATGCTGCAGGCTGGCTTTGGCAACAAAGGGTGTAAGGGTAAAGCAGCTCTTCCTGAGCTTCAGGCAAGATTTTAGGTAAGGAGAGAGTTGTCTCTGTGCCACATGGCTGTCACTGCAAAGCTGTGCAGATAGGCACGGCCAGAGAATGACCTTGCAGCAGGAGGTGGCTGATAGTAGGATGCTCCTGTTTTCTTTTTCCTCTCCAGAGACCAGTGCAGTAACTTACTGCAGTACCACCTCAGTACAACTTTTGGTGTTGGTACTTCTTAAATGCTCCCTTTCATTCCTTGCACTGCATACAGTATGTTTAGAGGCACAATTTGTGCCTTTTCGTGAAATGGCTTCAGAAGCTGTGAAGTCTTCATTGCTCGCCATTATGAAAGGATTATCACCATGGCAGCTCTACTGTATGATCTGAAATGAGCATATAGCCTCCATCAAACATGCTGTTTCTCAAAAATCTGTAGCTAAAATAGTTTATGTATTGTTTTGTTTTATTTTAAAAAAGAAAATGAGAAGGGAGAATTGGAGTACCTGCTTTATTGATATTCTATCTGTAAAAAGTGCAAGACATTTATTTTATACCCTGTGATACCTCTGATTTTATACAAAGGCTTTGAAGCAAGGCGCTCTCCATGGAGTGAATAGCTCATGCATGTGTAGGAGTCAACAGTGAAAACACTGTGCAGAATTGGCATATCTTCTTGTCACCACAGAGCTATTCCTAGTGACACTGGCATCTTGAGTTAAATATCGAGTGATAGGGTGTTCCTTGGTTGCCTTGGAAGACTAGTCCAAACCTTCTTTACTACAAAGTAATAAGTGTCTTGGGCTGTCTTGATTATTGAGGCTGAAATTTCTTTTATGGGGCACCAACATCTGAATGACTCCCAGGAGTCTCTCGGGTATCAGTTCAAGAAATACTCTTCAGTGAAGCTGATGCACCAGTTGTGTGTTCTTAGACATTAGGACTTCAGTAAATAACACAATTCAGGTAATTATCTTAACTTGATAAGTAACTCTTGCTCAAAGTATTTTTGTAGAAACATTTCTATATTATTAAAATGTGGTCGTCTTAACTGTCTGCCAAAGCATGTCTGTTTTATAGGATCTACTTCAAATACGATCCTATGTATATGCAGAAGAACCCAATATTGATATACATAACTTCGTGGGGACCTTCACAAGGGTGAGTCTTGCTGACATGTGCTTGAAATCATGTACGTAGTGTTTGCTATGCAATGTGCTGAATGCTACCTGGATGCCAGAGTTTTTCAGGAGAAATACTTAAGTCTGTCTTGTCATTCCTTGCCTATTTTTTTTTTTTCTTTTCTTCATAAAATCTATGAAACAAATCTGAAACAAAAATATGGTTATTGAAGCTTTGACTTGGAGACAATGTCATAGGCTGTTTGGAATTAAGGACCTTACTCTGTAGGTATTAAATCTGAACTTTCAGATGGTAGTTGACAGTAGATCAAACAATCACATTGGTGGTTGTATATTCATGGTGCCTGTTAAGAAGGAAATCTGAACTACCATGAGCTATTTAATTGTGAAAAGACAGGGGATCTTAGCTAAGTCAGGCAATAAGTGTTAATTCTGAGTTAGTTGGGTCTTTGTCTTCAATTGCATGCCACCTGTGTGAATTCAGTTATATTTGCCCCCTATTTCAGAGGGCAGCAGCTCAGAGCCACTGTGAAATACCACCATTAAAAAAAATACGTCTTTTGACTTGTTGGGAAGATGCACTGCCTACATGGGGGAAAAGGTTGTGTGTTTTCTTTGAGTGGGATTATGAAAATTTTGAGAGATTCATCTGAATATCCATAGGGAGCTTGCAGAGGACAAATAGTTTTGTAACAAATAGAAGACTGTTACAGCGTTTTAGAAGTTGTCTGGTGGTATTTTAGTTCAGAATTGTAGATTTTGCCCTTCTGTCTCTATATGGCATGGTTTAATCTGGTTTGATAGTGCTGGCATGAAAGAGGAGTTTGAATGGCTTGGGGAGGCAGTTCTTGTATAAAACCTGCAGACACACTAATTCACCACCTCATTCTACAGTGGTGTAGAATCAATCTTTTGGTGCCTAAGAGGAATTGCGCTTTCTTGTATCTGTTCTCTGGTGCATATCAGACAACTTTCCAGGCATCACTGACCAGTCCAAACAGGTTCTCAGTGAGATTTTAAGTGTAGCAGGAGAAATGCTATTAATCCACATGAGCCAAGTGAAGGGAACGTTTTCCGGTAGTCCCTGGAGAGCTGCTGACAAACACATTTCTCATTTGTGATTCCTGGGGGACTTCAGCAGGCAGAGGTATGGTATCTTAATAGAATTTCCCCCACCCCAACCCTTCTGCTCCATAGAAACAAAGTGCTCATATTGTTAACCCAACCAGAGAGTTACCTGGGTTTAGGAAAATCCTCCATCTTATCAAGAAACCCTCTACCTACACTCACAGTGCCACTCTCCTAACACTTCTGTCTAACTCTTGTCATTCGCTGGCCTTTTACACTACTGACAGGTTTGGTTTTATCCTGTTGTAGGAGGACAGTGACCCTCCGGTGAATGAAAGTTTAAGCATAGAAAACACCCTATGGGCCAGCACAGTGATTGCATCAGGTAAGATTGAGGCATGTGTTAATATAGATTAATTTTTTTAAAGGGAATATGTTAACAATTTTTAAAGGTCTTCTTGTAATGGAATAATAATCTCTGTCAGGTGGAGAAATTAGTAGTTGGAATGAGGTTTCCCGCTTGTCATACCACCTCTGGGGAGCTGAGCTGATGTCTAATTGCCTCTTGGACATTCCTAGATGAGAAAGAATTGGAGTGGCCTTTGGGCAGTTCTTTAGGACCAGAATGGCACTTAATTGCTCTCTACATTGACATCCTAATCTGTAACAGAAATGGTGTCAAATAGATTCTGGTAACAGAAGCTAAGATGAAAGATTTCCAGGTAAGTGCTTCCATTGAGTTTGTCTTACATATTTTCAAAAAGGAAAAAACCCTAAATTGACAGATTTTGGGTTATATATGTGATAAGATCCCAAGGCCTGAGACTAATCGATGCCCTCTTGTAGAGGCTTGTCAGAGTAAAAGCCTTGTTCCTCTCCTGTCCAGTGCTCTTGCAAGGTTTGCAGGGTGGTAGCTGGAGGAGAGTGAAATTCTTTTCTGGAATTAGTTGAATGGAGAGACTGCACAGTGCAGTACCTAGGTGTATGTGGAATTAATAATGGTAAGGAACATCAACTTCAAAAGATCTTTTCTGAACCACTGGAAATACGTTGGTTTGCTCTTTTAAAAGCAGAAAAGAGCAATTAAATGTTATTCTTGCCTCTGTCTAATCCTGCTCTGACTCCTTTGAAATGTATTACTGTGGTGTCACAGTGCTGTGACCAAGGGATCATAAAAACCCCTAGTTATCCAAATACAATTTAATCAAGCACACTATGTTTGTAGATTAGTAATTGCTATGCAGTAGGTACCTTCCTTCTCTCTAAGACACATGCAGTCAGCCTGGCAGCTTCAAATACCCATCAGGCTGCTTAATGCATGAGTGTCAGCTCATCCTGCTTTTGAACAAAATAGATGGATGTGATTCTGTCCTGTATGGCTCCTCTCCCCACAGCGAACTTCCCCAAGGGGACTTTCTTGCCTCTTGTATCGAAGCTTTAATTTGTACCAACTCTTGAACCATTGCAGGTCTCAGTGCCATGCCTGAGCCTGACATGGGAGTGTGTTACAGTGAAGAGTCCTACTGAAATCAGAAGGAAATGATCTCCTGCTCTCAGCACACTCACAGCCAGTGACTGCTGAGGGTAAAATCTTTTCCTCTCCTGTACTCTCAGCTGCATGTAGTAAACATGTGGGTGCAGACCTTTGTTCCCAGAGGAGCATAGCACATGCTCTGCTCCACCTGGTCACTACTCCAGTACTGGTTAGAAGCTCTGGGTAGTCCTGGCGTTTGTATCAAGGCATGCAGTGACCTCCTCTCTGCCCAAATGAACTTAACAGTTTGAATCCATTCCTCCTTTCTGAATAAGTTATATGTAGATGGACGTCTTTGCAAGTTCAGTTAATAGGAATAACATTTACAAATATTTTCATAATTTAAAACAGTTTATGCAGTGGAGTCTCTTTTCAATGGCCATAAAACAAGTAGAAATAGTCTTTTTATAGATACTAGTGTGCCTTCAAGTTGTTTTCTAGCTCTGACAGGTTTTTTCCCCCACATTTTGACTGACTTGATCAATATAATACTCATTTTAATTTCTCCTATGGCAATAATAAATAGCATGTTGTAGGTTGTTTCTGTTAGGAAAAAATGGGGATATTATTTTCCTTCCTCTGTGATTGAAAGCTGTCAAGTTGTGGTGATGCCATCTCACTGGAGCAGCCTTTGCTTGTAAGACAAAGCAGAGCTATGTGTGGCTTTCTCCATCTGCTATAGTAGGAATGGGTCTGACTCTGACTGTTTGTGGTTGATTTGGAGTAGCTGAGCCATCTGCTGATTTGAATTGTGATGATCTTACCACCACCTGCCATCTGGCTTCGGTGATTCGTTGTTTTTTGTTGGTGGTGGTTGTTTTTGTTGTTGTTTGTTTGTTTGTTTTAATTATTCTTTTTTTAAAGAAATATTTCCTAATATATTTTTAGAAACCACCTCTTTTGAATTATTAAAAATAATTCACTTACAACTTGTTAAAACTTTGATTGTTAACAGGAAGGGGATAAAATGGCAATGTATTTGCAGCATTGCTTTTTTATCAGTATAGTTTTTCTCCACTTTTACAGACCCCTGAAATTTTCTAGTAAAAAATGAGACATTGGCAATATCAGCTTTTAAAGTCTTGACGGTAGATAGCTTTTTCTTTATGGGTTTTTGCAAGAAGAAAAAGGAGAACTTTATTGCTCTCGGCTCTTTAGCAACTGTGGGACATGGCATTAAAATACACTGATAGTCTCCCAGCAGGTCCATCTGTTACAGTGAGGTAGGAGTTAGTGTGATTTGCCTTTCCGTGGGAACAGCAATTAGACACATACTTAAACTTGTAGATTTTAAAGTAAGGTAATTCTGTCTCTGAAATTTGGAATTCATAGTTTTTACTCTGATTGTGGCAACCTTCACCAGTAACAAACTGTAGCCCAGAGCTCTGATTTAATTCTGACACACAGTGAAGGACCTGCCTCTGGTGTACAGCAAACTTACCTAAATGGAATTCAAAGTGATAGGAGGAAAACGTAAGAAATCCTCCATCCTTAGCTACTTTTATTTATAGTGGGGAGAGACAACTGATGTCAAAAAAGCATCAGGGAATGTCAGGAGTGCAAAGCAGTTGACTTCTCTTTCCATGCACATTAGTTGATGCAGCATCACTGGCTGCATCAAGCCCAGCCACGTGGGCAGTTTGGTTGAAGACTTATTGGCTTTTTGTAAGATGTCTTCTGCTCAAAATCTGTGTTGTAGGTTTTTGTATTTCAGGTACTGACTTCTTAAATTTCTGTTTGCTATTGCTTCTGAAATCAACCTGCTAAAAATCCTTCCCAACTGCCAAGCCTTTGGATCCAACAAATATTTTTATAGAGAAAAGTGGAGGTTGTTTTTCTTCAGCTGATGCATGCTCTGTTTTGTTTAGGTACTGTTGTGGGAGTTGTCCTCTACACTGGAAGGGAACTGCGCAGTGTAATGAATACTTCAAACCCAAGAAGTAAGGTATGGTGAGAAAACAGTCTTCTAGTAAATAAAAAGGAGCAGAAAATTACAATTTTTTAAAAGAAAATCCTTTCAAATGCTGTATGTATGCACTACAGAGACAACTTCATAGGAGTAATGATTCATATCTTCCAGACTAAGATTTAAGATGCCTTTCTCTTTATTTTTTTCATCCTATTATACATGTGTCTTCTCACTTTTTTTAAGATTGGTAAAACTATTGGTTTATATGGTTATAATGAGATGGTCCCAGTTAGAATAGGAACGCCTGTTTTGGTATGCTCTTTTATAGCAAAGATAAAACGAGGTGCAGGGATGTTTACATAGTCATACATAGCTTTTTGGCAGCATGAGTCCCCTCACACCTCCTCATGCATTGCTGAGCTTCCAAAGGATGAGAGTCTTATTAAATAAGCTGGCGACAGTATTGCTTATAATTTAAATATGTTTGTAGTGAAGTTGACTGGTGGGGAATGGCTCTTTGAATATGGTGGTTGATTCTCTTTGTCAACATTACAGTGAGCTACCATCTTAATTTGTGTGCTTGAAATGTCTCTCTTCTTGTTTTAGATTGGTCTGTTTGATTTGGAAGTGAATTGTCTTACCAAGATCCTCTTTGGGGCTCTTGTGGTGGTCTCACTTGTCATGGTGGCCCTTCAGCACTTTGCTGGCCGTTGGTATCTTCAGATCATAAGATTTCTCCTTCTGTTCTCAAATATCATTCCCATTAGGTAAGGCATTTGATAATTCTTCCCAGTAAAATACTGCTTGCTTTGTGTCTTCCTCCATGCTTCTAGTATGAACAAGCACATAAACACCTATTTCTTGTTTGACGGCTAAGTAAATCTAGAAATAGAAATCAAATTACTGTTCAAACATAAAAATTGGTTTGTTGTTTCTGCTGAATTTGATCAACTCACACGTTCACTGACTCTAACTCAGGCTCTGGATTAGTTATTTAAGGCCCATTCTTTCAGTGTTTGGATTACCTGGCTACTTTGAGAGCAAAAAATGGAAAAGGAGTGTATTTATACAGCTTGTAGTGTAATAGGACCCAATTGCATTTTAGAGGGGACTGAAACTTTAATATTGTACTGTATTAATATATTGTTAACTTTCAGTGTAGGCCTGCAATTCAATTCAGTTCCATTTTTAACCTGTTGTCTATGTATTAATCATGCTGTCCTTACTTGTCTCTGTCCATCTTCACCTCAAATTATATCTGTTCTTCTCAACCTAATTTTATCATCTGTCTTTGAATTACAGCACCATTGCAGCAATACACAGTCCTTCTCCCCATTTGCCACCTGACCACTGACTTTTAATATACTTCTCCCAAACTCTGGTGGTTTGCAATGATTTTTTCCGAAGTTTAACTGGTGATATGTTTTTCTGCTTCTTCCTGCCTAGTTTACGTGTGAATCTGGACATGGGGAAAATTGTCTATAGCTGGGTGATCCGCAGAGATTCTAAAATCCCTGGGACTGTGGTTCGGTCCAGCACTATTCCTGAGCAGCTGGGGAGGATATCCTACCTGCTTACAGACAAAACAGGTATCTATGTAGAAAATACAGTTTTGAGCCATGGTATGATTTGTGTGGATTTTTGGCCAGCTAGAGAGTATATTGTAAGATTTCTTTGGACTAGAAGAAATAGGCATTTCCTGATGCTTTAACAATATGTTTTAATCAGTTGTTGAAAAAAAATAAATTGCAGGAATATTATTCTGTAATATTAAAAACACTTGAAGTATGCCATTAAACCAAAATCTGAGGGTAAAAATAAAATTAGAAAAAACAACTTTTTGAGTTAGTTTTCAAATCCAGGTGAAGGTATCTTTACACATGTAGGCAGAATTGTACCTTCAGTCTGTCTGCTGCTGTCCTTACACTTCTAAAGTTGAGCTTGAATTCAGATTACCTAAATTGTAATGAAAAGCTTGGTCTGATGTAGAATCTTGGTCCTACTGAAGTTTTTTCCAGTTTTCTTTGGTTCCAACAGTACCAGAATTGTGCTTGCAGTTCTTGCTGGCGTTGACTGGCTGGAGCACTCCTCCTACGAGGACAGGCTAGGGGAGTTGGGCTTGTCCAGCCTGGAGAAGAGGAGGCTCTGGGGAGACCTTATCACAGCCTACCAGTATCTGAAGGGGGCCTACAGGAAGGCTGGGGGGGAACTTTGTAAAAAGGACTGTAGTGATAGGATGAGGGGTAATGGTTTGGAAGTTGGAAGAGGGTAGATTTAGATTAGAAATCAGGAAGTTCTTCACTCTGAGGGTGGTGAGGCTCTGGAACAGGTTGCCTAGGGAAGTATGGATGCTCCATCATTGGGTGTGCTCAAATCCAGGTTGGATGGGGCCTTGAGCAACCTGGTCTGGTGGGAGGTGTCCCTGCCATGGCCGGGGGGTTGGAACTAGATGATCTTTAAGGTCCCTTCCACCCCAACCCATTCTATGACTTTGGGGTAAATCTCATTCCTAATTACTGGCGCAGCAATGTGCAGCACTACTTCCCTTGAGAATCACACCTCAGAGGCCATTTTTGCTGGCCTCAGCCTATTGTGAGAGCCTGGTGCAGTGACTGATTCAGCTTTTGGCCATATTCTTTTGAATTTGGAAGCAAGGATGAGAACATGTGCTGGGTAGTAGGCATGCTATTTTTCCCTCCATGTCTGGTGCTGCTTTTGTTACAGGAACTCTTACACAGAACGAGATGGTCTTCAAGCGACTTCACCTGGGAACAGTAGCATACGGCCTGGACTCCATGGATGAAGTGCAGAGCCATATATTCAGTATATACACACAGGTAGAATTAAATTGCACTACTTAACTTCTTGTTCATAAAACAGATTGCCAGGTTACTGGGCTACTGGTGAAATAATATGTCAGGGATCTGTTTATTAACTATTACTTTTTGGAAAAGCCTGAAGCTCCTTGGATGCCTAATACATAAATAATATCATGATTGCTTATTACATTTGTAGATTGTTTCACATCCACCAATCTTTAACTGCCACAGCATGTATACAGATCTGCAAATGTGAGTATATGTGCCTGTGTCTTGTAACTGAGGTCTAACTGTAAAAGAGGGTACTTTTATTTCAGTATTCACTACTTAGAGCAACCACAGCATTTGCTTTGTTGAAAAATGGGCACTGGGTAATGTTTAATGGATTAAGTTGCTGTTTGAAATGCTGAGTACTGGGGCAATAATAAAGGAAGAGTACCATCAGTACTCAGTAAGCAGTAACAGAGACAGTGTACCAGTATCACTGCTTCAGGCCTGATGGTTAAAAAAGAAAATGGTAGAGGTGGGATTCTTTCACTAATGTACCAGAGTTGTACATGGCTTATAACTGATGTCTGTTTTGAGAAGTATTTACACTTAAAGAAGACAGCAAAGTCAACATGTTATGTGTAGAACAGGAAAATCCTGTTTTGGGAAAGTCTCTCCTTTGCATTCCTCTTTCAGGGTCATGAGATGAGCCAGCATTTAAAAGGCCTTCATCTCTATTCTTAGACTTTTATTTCAGTTTTATATGATAACGGGGTAATGCCATGTGACTTGTCTGGGTCAGCAAACTGTATTCCTTAGCATCTTAAAATAAACAAGATGCTTATGAATCGAAACTTCATATAAATGCATGTACTTCCTTGTAAAACAAGGGATGAAGTTTTGCTTGAAAATAGTACTACCTTTAGAAAAAAAATAAATAAAACCAGCTGTCAGTGGCTGACAGAGTGGTACTTATAAAAGATTTAAGAATTGTCACAAATTCTGTAATCATGGAAGCGTTATTTTTCATTTTCTGTTAATAACCATTCTCTCAATTGCAACTGGAAATAACTTTTTTTTGGTGATTTACTGACAGTTAGGTTTTTTTTCTTTTGCAAAATGTTAGTCCAGAGATGCAATGAGCAGATGTTAGTGATGGGTTACTACTGCCCTGTCATATGTTAAGCATTTTTCTTTCTCAATAGTTGTTGAACTGCTTTATTTTACCAAACCCACAGAAGTAATTTTCCAAGTGCCCATGCTTTTCCTTGAGCCTGCACACCCACTGCAGTGAACTGGTTTTTTTCACATCACATTGTTTTTGCTTTGCTCTACAGATTTTAGACTGAAGTACGCTTCTATACCGCCCACAAAGTGAAACATGAACCTGGCATTCTTGCCTGGAAAAAGGCACCATGTACTGTAAATGGGATTTTTATTTTTGGATTTTGTTCATGGTGATAAAGATGCACAACAGGTTTCCTTGATCTCCATGATCATTTGGTGGCATAGCTCTTCCCTGGGCAGACTGTCATGCTACAATGCATTTCTACCTAAGCATATGATAGTTGATAAATACCTGGTATTTTTAGTAATTATCTTTTTCACTGGCATATGTCTCAGGTAACCTGCAACTCCTCTAGACATCTCTCTCTCCCTGCTCTGCTTTCACAGCTGCCTTAGCATCTGTTTCTTCTCCTGGTGCTGAGACCCTTAAATGACTGAACTGTATTTTAAAGAACCCCAAACCAAAAAGAAAACAGACTTCAGATCTGTTTGCCCTCATTTTGTACTCAATCTCTCGAGAAAACTTGACTACTGGTTAATTATTTGCCAAAGTATTCAATATTTGTCAAGAACGTTTGGATGACTGACTGCTCTAGTATGGGACTAGTGCTTTATGTCAATCTAATCTTTAATGTCACTTCAGCTGAGGGTTTGCTGTTGTTTGATTTGGTTAAATCCTGTTGCAATGGTGATGATGAGCAGCAATATTAAATTTGAAGCCCTTATGTGCCCTGATTGTTAGAGTGTGGAAAATATCACGTGGAATTACACTGGTGAAGGATATGTCTTATAAAACATTTATAATTACCAAGTGAGATTCCTTGTAATGAGAAGCATTTGCTGTCAATGATTCATTTTGAACTGTAGTTCTTATTCTTTGCTCTTATTTTTACCATGTTGTGGCCTTTGACCTGGAAGTGAAACTTTTGTCCTCTTGACACTAAAGGTTAACAGAGCAGGAAACTAGATCACTGTGTGTCCCTTCTTCAACCAGGATAATTTAGTAATTGTGCAATTATCTGAAGACTCCCATTCTGATACTAAAAATAGTATTAAAAATTAAATGAATGTAATTAAGATTTTCTAGGTCCATACAAGTCATCTGTTTTCTGTTTTCAGCAGTTATATTCTCTTGCATATGAGACCCAGTTGACTCTAAATTTTCAGAGCCACTGACTTTTATTTATTTATCTGGTGGAGCAGAAAGTGGTTTCACTGAATTCTCTGACTTTGGTCTTTCACCAGTTGGTGTTTGGTGGTTCAGCAGCAAAGGGTCTTTTTCTCAGTCTACCATTCCAAACACTTAGATAAATCTTTTGGGGCACTTTACTCCACTGGTAACAATAATAAAGAAGTTACATTACGCTGAGGCATGTTCCCAGTGATGATCTGAGTTAAGGTGTATGGAGACTGTGTCTCATTCCTGGGGACACGAGTTTCCACAGCTGCTACATTTATGATCTTCAATGAAGTAAAAACTTATATCTTTATTTTGCCACAGTAACACTTATGCTGCTTTCCTTTTTATAAGCAATCTCAGGACCCACCTGCTGTGAAGGGCCTTACCTTAGCCACCAAGGTGCGTAAAACCATGAGCAGCCGAGTGCACGAGGCAGTGAAGGCAATCGCGCTGTGTCACAATGTGACACCAGTGTACGAGTCCAACGGGGTCACAGACCAGGCTGAAGCTGAGAGACACTATGAGGACTCCTGCAGGGTGTACCAAGCCTCCAGTCCTGATGAGGTCAGTATCCATTTGGGTATATAAAAATATAAATACTACCTTGCTTGTTGCTGGGGGGAAAAAAAAAAAAAATTACTTGGTGAAAGTACTCCAGTCTAGTGAAGTGGACAATATTTTAATGTTTATTGCACTGATGACCCATGAATAGACTCTAAGTGCCCCCTCAGCTGATATACTTCGACCAAGTCTACCTCTCCTTCTGAAGCTACGGAGCTACATGGTGACTACTGTCTAGCTGTTGATTCAGCCTCTGCATCGCAGAGTTCTGCTCATGTTTCTGCATCTTCTGTTCAGGGTATATTTTTCAGTTCAACACCATGAGTCACTTTGACCACATTTGGTAATTTACAGGCAATCTTGTCTGGTTTGAAGGGGAATGACTTGTGGCATGGGGTTAGAGCATTCCCACAAGTCAGCTTGTCCCTGATCTGCAAGGTGTTCAAACTACCAGACCAAATGAAAAGTTGTAAATCATGCTGGATAGCACTGCTAACCCAGGATGTGTCCCTTCCCACATGGATGGGACAGACCTGGAGCCTGAGTTAAATCTGCAGAGTGAGTGAAGTGCACACGATTTCATCTCTGAGCAAAGCTGTGCCCTGCCAGTTCTCTTCTGGCACTCAGCCCAACCAGGGCTATGCAGGGTGGTACAGTAGAGAGAAAATTTACAGCTTTCTTGAGAGTCACTGGAGACTTACTGAACACTTAAGAGATCAGGTTTAATACAAGACTTAAAGTGCTGTTTGCCACCCTCTGAAAAATCTGGAAAATCTAATAAGAATCTTGGCTCCTTCTATGAGAAAGCCGGAAGGAATAAATTACTGTTCCATGCATTGGTTATGTTTCTTGGATACATCATCTTTAGTGCAACCAAGGTAAACCAGTTTGGTTTCTATTAATTTGTGCAATTACACTTGCTCTGTGCCATTGAAAGAGACTGACATTTGAAGCTTCCTATAAGAATCCTACTGACAGTATGAGATCATATCACTCATTTGACTGCATTTGAAGGGTCTTTCATTTTTTTTTCCCCAAATAAAACCTATTAGCACCTGATAATAACATTTTCACCTTTGACACTTCACCTTTTCCTCGTTGTTAGAGGTGAGAAACTGTTTGCATAGAAATTAATTTATTTTTTAGAAGCCCAGCTCTCTGAGGATTTTGCAATTGTTGCATGCATTGCTGAAAGAGTGGCACATGGAGTTAGTTTGGACATTTCACATACTTGGCAAATATTTCTTACAGTGTTTCTACTCCTAAGTAGGCAATTCATCCATTTCATATAATGCGTTCTTGTCTGTACTATGCAAAAGCTGCATCTTTGCCTTTTTTCCCTTCCCTTCCACTGATGTGCTTACAGTGCCCACAGGCATTTCTTCTCGGTTTTGGAGCTTGTGGGGACTGTGCATGTGTGTCCTCTCCCACCACGTAATCTACATCAGTGTTTTGGTTACCTGCTTTTCCCCTCTGCAACTGCCTTTGGATTGAAACGTGTTCTGAATGATTTCCAGATGGTCATTTTTGTGATCTGCATTTAAGTTTTAGTTTTGTTTTTCCTGAAGTATTTACTGGCTATTTTTGCACAGCTCCTCTGTTTATTTACATATATACTGTGTTACATAGTGAAGTCAGTGTTTTTTTTTTTTTTTCTTTTCCTTTTTCACTTTATCCTGTTCTGTCTTTAAAATATTTATGCAGCAGTTTGTCTCAAATACCCAAGGGAATATTGTTTGTTTGTTTTATTATAGCATGATAACTAATCCTTCCAAGATTGTTGTTTAAATTCTTTTTTTCCTTTCTTGTGGTGTTAGAGAATTACAGTAGGTTCAGAAATCAGATATGCCTTGCTGCACTGAGGAAATCTTGTCTGTAGGTCTTAGACGTACAAATATTGTTTAGACGTGCTCTGTGTATGTCATACTAGATGGTACAAAATGCAGGATCAGCACAAGTTGAGTCCTTGAGAAGAGAGCGATGCTGTTAAATAATATTCTCTATAGGGGAATGGCTTTGGACTCCTGTTAAAGACAGCCTTTGAAATCCTATATCAATAAAATATTGCCATGGCAAGGGAGGTCAGTTTATGAAATGAGTACAAAAACTTGTATTCTCTTTACTTTAACAGCAAGGGTAATTTCTACCAGTTGGCATAGGATTAATTTCCTGTAACAGAAAGCAGGATTTCCTAAATTTGTTTCCTGTGCACACTGCCATTTAGAAGTCTTGAAGTATCTTTATTCAGATATCAGTTACAGCCTTGGGGCTCTGCAAGCCAGTTGTCAGTTGTAGCCATACAGTAACTAACAGGGGAAATGAAATAGATATAATCTGATCAGAGATAAGAGTGCCTGGGATTCCTGGGCAAACAGTCTTTAACCCTGACAACCTGCTGCAGCTGCCAGGACATGAAAGGGTGCACCGATCAATTGGTTTCTGCTTCTTGTCTGTCTGCCTAGGCAACCCTAAATGGGACATTTGTAGAGCAACTCATGGCACAGAAGGATCAATTTGTCTCTTTAGAATGAAATTTATTAGTCGATATCCACTTCAGTGGTGGCTTGGGTAATTCAATTGGCGGAAAGAGCAAAGTTTGGGGGATAGTGTGCTGAGCTGCCGGAGCTGCTCCGCTTAGTAATGCTCAGATCTGTATCTGAGTTGGCCTGGACAAAACTGCAAACTCCTGGAGTGTGGTCAGGGACTTTATTGATTTCCCCTTATCACTGAGCATGGTCTCTCTTGAAGGTGTTTGAGGGATTTCAAGCCTGCTTTTAGACTTCCTCAGTTTAAGCTGTGAATATATTTTTGCATCTTGAATGTTTCTCATCTTTTTGCTGTGACTGAGAGCACCTCTAGTTATCTGTTTGTATGGCACAGAGTAAACCTCTTCTGTCTTGCGCTGAGCTGGGAACGTGCTCCCCATCCCAAGGTGCCCAGATCCTGCTAGAACAGCCATCGGTGCTTTTGTTGCCATTGGTGTTGTCCACTGGTGCTGTGGCACTTCCCAGAGGCCGGGCTCATTGTGTTGCCTGTTGAATGGGGATGGTAATTTCAATGCTTTTAGTACATCTGATAGGAACCCTTCAAAATGATATCACTTTCCCTCTCAGTAATTATTCATTAAGTACTATAGAGGCTGGGAAGTGGCATGTTCAAAGGGGTCAGCTCCACTTCCCCTCTGGTTCTGAATGTGGTTCACCTGGAGGGCCATTAAGGGCTGACAGGACCCATGCCTGCTTGGAGCAGCATGGAGAGAAGGGATTTCTTTCATTATTCTTCCCTTTCCATTGACATACCTTTGTGTGGTATCAGGGCCATCCAAAATGACTGGCATTGCACAATGCAATGCAGTTAGTTTGAAGCGTGTCATGCATGTGACATAGCACCTTTGATGTGCTGCTCATCCATTTGTTCCTCTGCACAAGGATTTTCTTTCAGCAAGTTTAAATGCATCCTGATACAGGATTTATAGAATCACAGAATTGTTTGGGTTGGAAGATACCTTTAAGATCATCAAGTGCAATCATTAACCCAGCGCTGCCAGGTCACCAGTAAAACATGTCCCTAAGCATTTAAATGAGGCACTGGTAGGGAAGGAGGGAGGAGGTGTATGTGGAAGAAAGTAGCAGAGATTTGTATCTCCAGACATTTGCATCTTGCCAGCATGGGCAATCAAGAGCCCATGCAGCACACACTGGACATCGTGTAACATCATGCTGTGAAAAATTCTCAATACTTATTTATAAACCAGGATATTTGAAATCCAAGCTCCATCTCTGCTCTGGGAGACTTTTAGGAGGATTATCTAACTGCACACTTTAATGCACCAAGGATGCCTTGAAGAAACTTTTGAAAAAGATAAGCTTGAAAGAGCCTTCGATTTGCTGTAATCTTTGTGAATAAGCCTGCAAAAACTTGCTAATATTAAACCAACTATTGATCCAAATTGATTTAAAGGTCTTTCAAGGTATAGCCAACTGAACAGATTTTTTTTTTTTAATCTAATGATTTAAGACTACTTTATAAAAGGAAGAGTTTATTTTTGTTTATCTTTTAAGCCTAATTGTGGATGAAAGGGAACCGAGTTCACAAAAGATTCTTCAATTAGACCCAATTGTAGCAATTCATCTCGTAAAATCTTGTCTCAATGCAAACATTTGAGTTCCACTTCTATCTGTATCTCATGTATTCAATTTCCTAAAATAAATTCCATTTTTGTCTAATGTATTTGTGGTCATTTGAGGTAATAAAGACAGAACTTGAAAGGCATAAGGACTAATTAACCTTCAAGTCAGCAGCAACCATGTGCCCAGCCCTCTCATGCCTTTGAAAATGTCACTGTAAAATATTTCCAGTATTTTGTGTCTGTTTAGAGAAAGTATCCCTTGATCCTTTCTAGAGGCCAGTGATATATGGGCTCGTGTCAGCTGCTGCTCCCATCCGTTACTGCCAAGACAGCTTCTAGAATTAAACCCCTGCATCTCAGCAGGCTCAATCTTAGATGGATGTGTCAGCTGAGGTGGGGATTCTGGGGGCGATCATCAGGGAAGCAAAATAAAGACTTTGGTCTTCTGTCATGACCAGGGCTATAATCTAGTGAAAGCTTGTAAAGGAGTCACTGTTGTAGGTCCTTAAATATTAGAAGCTGCAATTAAAATGACACGCACATAAGTTCAGTTAAATGAGTTCTGGTGTGTGCCTTGAAAAATAGGAAGTTTGTTTAGGATTTTTTGTTTTGTTTTGTTTTTTAATGTTTGGGGAGAAAGGGTTGTCTGGTAAGAGATGTCTCTGAGCCAGCCTTCAGCTGCCTTGCTGATCAGCACAGAGGGTTAAAGTTGATGAACTGTTGCCACCAAAGAGAGTATAACACAGAGCTCATTTTGTTTATTTGTTTTAATATGAATTTTTAATGTGCTCTGCATTAGTGTTTCTGGCTTTGATAAAGTAAATCCAGGGTGACTGCATCGTTTTGAATTTTTGAGCTCCTAAACTGGAAGCTGGGAAATGGCACATTCAAAAGTAAGTATTTGTAAAGAGAGTTACCTCATGTTCCCAGGTGGAGGTTTGGGCACCCTGGGGCCTGGTCAGAGGGTACCTGTGCCTGCCTTTGCTTAAGTGTTGTCCTTCAGGATGTGGCAGTCAAAGGCAAGGAGCCGATCACCTGCAGAGAGTATGGGACAGCCTGGCAGCTGAATCGGACAGGAGCCTGGCTGCCCAAACCCCCAGTATACTGTCTGTAAGCTCTAACTTCAGGAAGAGCCCACCAGAAAGAACCATATAGGAGCACCTGCATATACGAACAGATCTATTCTACAGCACTGTTAATGACTAATGGACTTCTTTGCAGCCCCCACCTGCTATTCCTTCCCCTCTGGTGCCCCTCGGGGGAGGTATGGCATGGGCTGCCTGCTCTCACCGTGGCCTTCTTCTCTTAGGTGGCCTTGGTACAGTGGACCGAGAGTGTGGGCTTAACGCTGGTGGGCAGAGACCAGTCCTCCGTGCAGCTGAGGACACCGGGTGGCCACATCCTGAACTTCACCATCCTCCAGATCTTCCCCTTCACTTACGAGAGCAAGCGCATGGGGATAATTGTTCGGGTAAGTTGCTTCGGGTGAGCTCTTATGTCTTTGTGAACCTGGTGCTAACGCAACAGGAAACATAAAACACGTGCTCTTCTCTGTGCTGGTCTTCCTGGGTGAGTTTTGCAGTCTGTTCTACCTCAAGCTGTAAGCTGGTTCTCTGTTTTCAGCTGATAGCATCTCATTGCTGGATTTGTTTAGTGATCTATCCTTTTCCTTGGCCATATTTTGTGATAAGTGCTGTAGGACCCCAAGACATCTTTAGTTTATTGATCTTTGCTCAAAACAATGAAGGAGCCCAATCTTCAGGCACTTGGGACAGGTATGTCCTCTGCAGCTCTAGCTTTGTCCAGTTGCTCCTTCCTGCTCACATTTCACACGTACTTTCGGGTGGGTCTCTGCCCTACAGCTCAGTGTAGTTATGTGCACACATTGTTGGGGGCAGTGTCAGGTCGAGGACTGGGAATGTTGCAAAAAGTTGGGAGAGGATTTTTTGCTACGAGTGTGCAAGATGGAAGGAGGCATAGAAGGGACAGACGGGACATAAGAGAGGTAAAATGTGAGTGGTTTGTGTGTGCTGAACCAGGGCTCAGCAGCTTTGATAATCAGCAGAGATGCTGTGTTATCTTTCAGGTAAGGCTGTTGTTTCAGGAAATCTTGAAGCCAGAAGTGCCAGCAAAACTTCCCTGTGGACCCAAATTCTGTGTCCCTTCTCCCAGTGGCTGACAGAGCAAGGAGGCAGAAGAGCTTGGTAGGGGCAGGACTCCTTTCTCCAGAGGAGTAGACACCAGCAGCAACTCAGGGAAGCTTGAGCTGACTTTGCAGCCTCTCTGTGACCCTGGGTTTGTGTTTTTGTCTGTCCAGAAGCTCCTGCACTTCCTGTCATGTCCATGCCACAGTCATGCTAGCAGAGTGGTGGGGTATATGATGGACTGGGGCTGCCAGTTGGTCAAGGTCACAAGTGATTTCCCTGCCTTGGGGTCAGCCAGGAGCAGGAACCCTGAGCAGGTTCATGGGACCAGCTTACACTGTATCTCCAAAGCAGCTGTGGTGGGACAACAGGGGGTGATGGAGACGGCAGCAAGTGGGAAGGAGGGAGGAGATCCTGGACTGGTGCCACAACAAATAACTAGGATATTGTTAGTGGTTTTCTGGAAGTGATCATCAAATTTCTGCCAGGCATCAAATGTCCTTTCATATCCCAGGCAAGAACATCACCCTAGGAAGAAGGACTTGGAGCTGCAGGGAACTGTGGAGATACTTTTTTTTTTTTTTTTTTTTGGGGGGGGGTCAGGGTATGAGGGGGTTGCTGTTTAACAGAGCCCACAGCCATGATGAGAACTCTGTCATGAGCAGGGTTTTAAAATAGCTGAGTAAAGTTAAAAAGCTGCATTTGTGCAGGTACCTTTAGCAGCAGCAGCAGGCGCTGCACATGCTAAACACATACCCAGCTGAAGTTGTACCTATAACTTTGATTTTTTCTATACAAATACAAGATTGGATCCTCGGGGGGGGGGGGAGAAAGAAACACCACAAAAACTTAAGGAAGAAGAACATGTGAAGGTTAAAACCAGCTGAGTTCAGTTGTTGCCATTATCATCATTAGTTTTCAAAATTGTGCTAGAGAACTGTTAGTGAGATAAACCCAGCTATGGTAAGGCATTTCCATTTGCCTCCAAAGGAAACAACATGAAGCAGTCTGAATATTTCTTTTGGAGATAATTAAAGTATCCTTACTATTTTTACTGAGAGTACAGACAGTTAACTGGTACCAGGAATCTAAAACATGACTATGAAACCTGTAATCCAGGGCGAGATACGCTTTCTTGGATCATTTCATGGGATCTGCAGTTTCGTTATTTAGGATGAGGATAATAGGTGAGATTGATGCGGGGGTTTAAATTTATTTAATTATTTATTTTCTTCTCTTTTCACCCTCTATTTACTTTGTGGTAAAACTGGGTTGCTGCCTGTTTATTTTGGGGTATCTGGAAATAGGGTGAAAAAGTATCTTCTGCCTCACGTATTTTAAGTTACAACAGTAGGGATGTTAGATGCAGTTGGGATCAGTATTGCATGTGTGGACCTCATCAATAGCAGATTAATTTGGTCTGCTTTATTGGCTGATGTTTGGTAGCTTCACAAACATCAGCTTCTCTGGACCCCTGGAAGAGCACAGCCCCTGTCAGGAGCAGCACTGTGAAGGGATGATGTAAGATGGAGCAATGCAGTGGTTGTATTCAACAGCAACAAATATTACAGAGAACTTCAGTATTCCTGTTACCAGATTTGGTGATAAAAATGGAACTGTCATATGTGCAGGTAATTATTTTTGCAAGCCCATGAAGGACAAGCTGTGTTTAATGCAGATTGAAAATCATTAAAGCTCATGCAGATTGCTGTTTGTGTTATCCTACCTGAGTATTTTGGACCTGGATCTCCTGTTGCTCAAGGAAATGCTTTTAAGTCCTGGATCATACACCACAGTACAATGCAGGGGGGACAGCTTTGTATTTCAAGTTTTTCCAGGCTTTGGAATATTAAAACATGCCCAAGGGCTGGAATGTTAAAGTGAGCTGATAGTCTGAGCTTGTACCAAGTAATCGGTGTGTTAAATCTGTGAATCTAGAAATCCAACTGAATGCCATTGGATATACACAGTTGTCAGTGTTCCCATTAATGTCTCATGCTTCATGGGATAACTGCAACAAGTATAGTGCATATTTGTTTAAATACAGCAACTGTAAATTCTAGTGAAAATGATGTGGAAAGTTCAGGCAACCTTTTGAAGACCTAGAGTAAAAAATTAGCAATAGAAGGAGGAGGAGTTAACTTCCCTCCCCATTGTGTACTGTTACTGTGAATTTTTGATAAGATGCTGTTTTATCAAAGGTATATGAAGTGGGATAACCAGCTAGGGTACTCTTCATTAAGTTGTGTTTATGTGCTCTACAGAGAAGTGGATTCCCTGAAATCTTCTCATCTAATTGGAAGAGAGTTGTGGGTTGGGTTTTTTTGTTTTTTTTTTTTTCCTCTTCCTTCCCTGCCTCTGTCTTTGATTTGAAGCTTATTCCTTTTAAATTATCTACTTTCTCTCCCCTTAGGAAGAAAAACATTTCTATTTTGTATTTCTCTAATATTACTGCTGCCAAAACCAGCAAAACTCCCACTTGTGGTCAGTTGGAGCAACATCAAGCCCAGATCCTGACTAAATGCTGTTAATAGAAGCACTGTCCCTCTCTGTTGTGCTTGTTATTTGAATGTCTTTATTTGGCAGCTACTGAGCTGCTGTTAAGCCACTAAAATCAGCTCCTTGTATACCCCATGCAGAAGTAGGGTTTGAGTAGCAGATGCTCACTGTCTGGATATTTACCACATTCCTGTAAATTCCAAAGTAGTATCTTCAAGCAGGGCTTTCCTTTAAAATAAAAAAAAAAAAAAAAAGAAAAGAAAGAAAAAGGTTTATAAATAGGTAGTTGTCAAGTACATTATTCTTTTATTAAGCATTCATGTATGCAAGTGTAGGCTCTCTATTTGGTTTTGATGCATGACTTGAAAGGTGTTTACCTCTTCAGTGTATCTTCTAAAACTGTGCTGCTTGTTTAAAAAAAGAAAAATAAATAATAATAATAATAATAAAAAAACAACAACAAATACCTGTTTAACATA
>JANHGN010009719.1:27061-39926 GCA_024605025.1 Megaceryle maxima
AAAACCCACCAGAAGTAAGGGGAGGGAAAGTAGTGTGAAGTCTCCAAAAGACAGCAGACATAGTGAGCAACTGTGGAGGGGAGGGACAAACTGCAGAATGAATCTGCACTCAGGATTGCAGTGAGTAGAATTCAAATGGTAATATTTTCTGCTTAACTCTACAGATACTGTCCAGTCTTATAAGCTGCATTTTTTTCAGCTAGTGGGAGCCATTGTGATCATCTTGCCAGGCTTCCTTTACAATCTGGGTATAGAGTTCTGCAAGTGATTCATGCGTCCAGCCCAGTAATGCTGTTAGTGAAGTCCTTGGCAGAAACACCCGGCTCCCCTGCTGCTCCTGGCTCCTATAAAAAGATCTTCTTCAACATGTAACTTTTAGTAAATAAAGTAATAGTTAATATTGAAAACTACTAGCAGATGTTGCCTTATTTGGGATATTTTTGCAATACCTGCTTGTTTGCTTGTGATCAACTGTCATTCCTGTAGCTGATTATTTCACTTCTAATAAGTCCTATTCTACCAAAGCAGCCACTCTTCACTGTAGTATTTACTGACATACCACCTTCTTGAAAGAAGGCCTGTTTGTTTAACCACAATATTTTCCACTCTTCTTTTTCTTTGCTTTACAACAAAGATCATTCCACATGGGTAAGGGGAAAAAAATACAAAGATAGTGCTATTGTCATATCTGGAATTGAAAGAAGCCTTTGAACTGTGGCCAGTCAGACCATGGTGGAAAAAGATGCCTCTCCAAAACAATATAACTGGCAAATCTCTTGTAGATTTATAGTGTGATCTTACCATAATATGAGAACGCACTAACCTCCTACTGAACTCGGTGAGAGGAAATGACTAATGCAAGGAGATAGCTGATACAGTATTTATATTGGACAAAAAATCTAAACTATCTTAAGCCAGTTCTGCAGCACGGGAAGTGGAGTCTTTATTCAGTTTCCTACAGAGATGTTGTTAGACACTTTTTAATCAAATATTTTAATAGATAAATCTTTACCTTTGGCTACTGCCAAAAGCGTTGTGTTTTGTTTAAGCAGATTCTAGTTGTTTTGGTAGACTGACACGCATTTTGCTTTGGGGATGTGGGACGTGTGGATATCAGTATATGAAGGCTGGACATTTCAGGATATTGAAATCATGCTTAAGGTTAATTATAAGAGTCTTCCTTGTGAAGATCTCTCTGAGCTTGGCAGAAATACACAGTAAAGGAGCTTTGTTATCGTTGGCTGCTTCCTAATTTCCCTAGCAAAGACACTTCTCTTCTTTGCATATTTAGTATCCTCATCAGGTGCTACATTTGTTTGGTTGGGGTATTTTGCTGTGGATGTGAACTGTTTTGCCAGTGCCACAGGACGTTAGGCTTTTACCTACCAACTCAAACTCTTTGTGTGTGAGAACCTTCACTGCTAGTTTCTCCAAAGGCAGGTCAGATTGACGCGTATATTTAATAGTGTGAGAATGAAAAAGTGTCTACTGTGTTTTTCTTTAATTTCTCTTTTTCCTACTTTTCCCTCCCCTTCATCCACAGCTGTCTATTTCCAGACCTTCCTAGGCTTTTTGGTTTTGCGTGTTAAGTTTATTTTCTTCCTATCCCTTGTGGCTATCTTGGTTTACAGAGCAGTTTGTTCCTTGCTCATTGTTTTGTCTCCTTTGAGGAAATTGCCAGGGTTTCCATTAGCTTGTAATACTAATAGCTGTGACCTCCTTAGGTATCTGTCTGGTTAGAAGGGATTTTTTAATTTGTGGTAATGTAAATATGCTTTGCTTGCAGCCTACAAATTACTTGGATCAGATAAGGCAGGCAGCAATCTAACCTTTCTGTGGCAAGCATAAACTTTAATTACGCTTATATAATGTAACAGAGGGAGTAAATTAGAGTGATTTTACTCTGTTAAGCTTCATGCATCTGTTTTATTGTTTCAGGTAAGCATGAAATAAATTTTCAGAGTGAGTGCTGTAAGTTACTCCAAAGGCAATTCAGTCAGGATTGAGAGGTGTCTGCATGGAAATCACATGTTGCTGATTAAAAAGCTGATCATCCTTGTCTAAAGCATTAATTTCTGCTCTGGGTAACCAGAGTGCAATTGAATAGGCATCTCTTTTTTTGCCCTGAGATGCTGAGCCAGTTGGACGTTCAGCCTGACCCAGTCCAGACATTTTTGCAACTGATATGTAGAAAACTCATTGCTTATCTTGCTGAGGTCACTCCAAATATGCCAATATTGGCTCAGCTTAGACTCTTCTGTTTGTTATTTGCAGGATGAATCAACAGGAGAGATCACCTTCTACATGAAGGGTGCTGATGTGGTGATGGCTGGGATCGTGCAGTACAATGACTGGCTGGAAGAGGAGGTATGGGGCCATCTCTCCTGTGTGCAGAGGGTTTCTCCTGCAAGTGCTTTTCTCCTTCCAGGGCAATACATGACAAAGCTCGTCCATGTGGCAGGGTGGACATAAGTGCTAAAACATCTGCAAGACAGGTTACTGATCCTGGCAATTCATTGGTGTAGTCTTCAGCCAAGTATATATGCAGTAACAAGGAAGTCAGGTGATGAGTTCAACCTATTTTGTGCAGAATAAATTCTGCAATTAAAAAATGGATTTTGCTCAAAAGTGATTGCCACTCAAAATCACTAAATTTGTCCTGGGCCTGATCCTGTCTTTGGATTTATTTTAGACTGAAAGGTGCAATTTCAAAACTACACTTGGCAGCTTTGTACTGGGATGTGTTTGTCAGCTTAGTAGTAATGTTGACACAGAGTTCATAGTAGTAGCTTCAGTTACTGATTCTCCCCATCCCAAAACCCTGGTCTTCAAAGCAATAGTAATAGCCTGGTCTTATTTTAAAGAGTTGATGGCCAAAGATGTGAAGTCTGTAAATCAAAGGCTTGTGTCCTTTTACAGACAGAGATCAGTGGGGTTGTTTTTGTCACACTGGTATAGAAGAGAGGACATGCTTGTTTCTGATCACTGGGATAGATTACAAACCATTGCAGATCTCCTTTTTTCCTCTTGACTTTATCATGCACTTTATCAGATGTTATAGACTCATTGGAGTTGCCCAAATGGGACAGTTATTTTCTTAACCTGCTATCTTACGTTGCCATCTCTGCAATGCTGTGCATAAATCATCTTACTTGAGATGCAGTTCATGGTTTACAATGTGATTCTTCTTTCCAGTGTGGTAACATGGCTCGTGAAGGCCTGAGGGTTCTTGTTGTAGCCAAGAAGTCTCTGACGGAAGAGCAGTATCAAGACTTTGAAGTAAGTTTTTATTTGCCTTTTTTTTTTTTTTCTTCCCCTTGTTTTTAAACAAACAATCACTGGAATGATTCTTACAGACCTCTCATGATAACACTGCCTCTCATCTTGCTACTCCTTCTGCTAGAATTGTCATTCTTCAATGTCTTGTTGTTCTTTTAATCAAAGTTGCTTTTTAAGTGTTATGTATGAAACTGGATTTCAGCCAAAAACAGTTCCTGAATCCTGCCTCACAATCTTTTGTGGTTATAAATTCTGCAAATGTTCATCATTTGCTAGACAAGTTGTGTTTGTGTGGAGAAGTGTGTTGGCTTTTAATTTTCATTGCTGTATTTTGACATCCAGGGAAACTACAAACAACCAGAATGCAACACAGCCAGGCTTCACGGAAACACAGGCTTCACGCCTGGGGTTTGTTAAATTGGTCTCTAAATACAGCACTAATTTGCTTACCTCTGGGAGGGAAAATATGAGAGAGAACTGTTTAGTTTAATGCAGAGATAGCAGAAATGCTTAGGATTCTCTATTGCCATTGTTTTTACATGCGTTAGTTGCAGAAACTGTGGTTAGATCTGTGGTGTGAGAGAGTCGCTTCCAGGCTTTCTGCAGATGTCACTTCAGCAGCTGCTGTGCACAGGGATGCACTGTGCACCGTGCTGCCCGGCTGGAACAGGACAGGGACTAAATGGCCACAACTTCCTGAAATATTTTCTGCCTTATTCTGTAACACACGTCTTGTGTTAGCCATTACTGGTGGCATCTCTGAATGACAGTTTAACAGAGGGAGGTTAGCTGGTTAACCCTGTATCCACAAAAACGCAGGCTGGTTGTGTGAGCTGTTGTGAGCAACTGTGGCTGTGTCTGCTTTGTCCTCAGGCACGCTACGTCCAGGCAAAGCTAAGCGTGCACGACCGCTCCCTGAAGGTAGCCACAGTCATTGAGAGCCTGGAAATGGAGATGGAGCTGCTGTGTCTCACTGGTGTGGAGGATCAGCTGCAGACTGACGTCAGACCCACTCTGGAGACACTGAGAAATGCTGGCATTAAGGTCTGCCTAACCGAGTGCTACTTCTAAGCAGGAACACTTAGACCTTCTGGAGTACATGGCACTCACTGTCCTACAGATGGTAAATTAAGACAATTGAGGAGCACTGTGAAAGGAGACATTTCCCCATGTGCCCTTTCCAAGTGGGAACAGTGTATCTGGCCAGTGCTTTTTAGACACCATTTTGGGAACAAAACATGCTGGAAGTAGTAAATGTTAACTAAACACATGAAAGCATGTCACCTTTTGTGCTTTTGTTCTCCTAACATGCTCTGTCTCCTTCTGCAGAGCAACTGAGTGCGTAGGTGGGAGGTAGCTACAGGCGACTTTTGGGCAATTGGTTCTTTCAGGTAGATTGCATGAAACAAGACCAGTTTGGATGTGTTTGGTCTCTGGTGCATGAACTCCCTGCTGGGGTTGAAGCTGTGAATATACATGGTTTTCAGTAGCCACTAGAGGGGGTCTGAGCCAAGAGAATCGGGGACGACAGTTTTATTTCCAGCTTTCTGAGCTCTGGCATCTAAGACTCAGGACACATCTAGGCTGAGCTGTGCTCAGTGGTGAGGGAACCAGTGTGATGATGCCCTATTTAGTTTGTCTCTGAAAATTTGTCAGTCAGATCCCAGACTTGCAAAAGGAAAAACATGCTTAACATTGACTAATAAAGTTAGTAAAGGTTCTGGTTTTTGTTTTGTTTTGGTGGTGTGTGGTGTTGGTGTTTTGGTTTGTTTTTTTTTTTTTTTCTTAAGGCAGCTAAGTGAGCAAAAATCCTGAGCTACGCTGTGAATCCATAGCAGGACTGTGTGTTTGGGATTTAAGTAGGAAGTGGAATTCAAAGTCTGGGACAAGCTTCCGAAAGTGTCTTCTGTTTGGAGGCATCCCTGTAAACAGCAGAGACTTCAGCAGAGAATTGAGACGAGCAGAATCAGACAGTTCTCCTTAACAGCACTGTGGCTTTCTCTCACAGTGTTGTATTCCCACCCAGTTGTACCAAAGCAGTTTCATTTTATTTTTTTCTCTTAACCTTGGCTGGAGTGGGTGTCAGGTTGTGGACTGTGTTGTCACACAGCGAATGCAGAGTTTCTGAGCACTCCTCACAGTGGTATGTTCATTAGGGTATTGCATGCAAGAAGTAAATCAAGAGTGAAGGCAATCTTTTAATGCATTACAGGCACCATCTTGTTAAGACCAAATCTCTTTCCAACCTCAGATTATTAAACAAATGAGTCTTTGTCTGGTTCTTGGGTTTTGTTTGTTTGGTTTTGTTTTTTAATGTTTTGTTAAATATTCTTGGGCAGTATCTTGAAAGTATAAAAACATCAGTGGAAAAAAACAAGCAAACAAACAAAAAAATGTGATATATTTACACTATTGAGGGAACTCCTTGCTAGATTATAACAGGATATTGCTGCTGAGTATTGCTGCTGACATTACTTTCTAATGATCCCCTTCACCAGCACAAAATAAAAGGAGCAGTGTATATTTAAAAAAAAAAAAAAAAAAACCAAACCAAAAAAACCCAACCAACCAATTTAGTCTGTTCCAGACGCACACATCAGCAGTGAGCTAACCCCAGTTGCATCATCCACATTTCAGGCAGGGCCAGGAGGGATCTTTCTGCGCAGGGCCCGCTTATTTCAGTGTACGAGAAATAGCTGGGCTGGGACACATTAACACACGCATACACATTCTTTAGCTTGCATTTTGTGGGTTTATCAGCAGAATCTTGAAATAATGCAGGTGGAAAAAAAATGTTATAACTTCTTTTGTATTTCAGCTTCTTTAAAGGCTTTGCTTTCTTTCGTCTGGGAGAATTTTCTTGCATGTTTTTAAACAGGGTTTTTTTAGAAGAATAATTTGTATGTGTATTCCAGCAGTCCTTTTACATGCTTAAACTGGCAGATGATACTTTTATGTCCTGCA
Source organism: Megaceryle maxima (assembly GCA_024605025.1). NCBI lineage: Eukaryota > Metazoa > Chordata > Aves > Coraciiformes > Cerylidae > Megaceryle > Megaceryle maxima. The sequence goes on from JANHGN010009719.1 coordinate 33,305, forward strand.
GACGTGGTTTTTAAATTTTGTATTTAATACATTAAATATTTGGATTTTAGGTGTGGATGCTGACAGGGGATAAGTTAGAGACAGCCACGTGTACAGCCAAGAATGCACATTTGGTGACACGGACACAAGACATCCATATATTCAGACTAGTGAGTAACACCCACGTAACTCTGAAGATTTATTTGGGACCCCAAATTCTGGGATAGGGAGGGTGCTGTTTTCCAACAGCAGACACAGAATATTCTTTCAACCCAGCTTTCTATCCCGAGTCTTTGTTTATCTGACTGCATGCTCTGAATAACTTAACACGCTGCCTGTCTATATTACTTTTGCTCCCCCTGAGACCTTGTCTGCTTTGGTTTTTCACCCCAACGAAGCAAACCTTTCCTCTGCTGCCATCTTTTTTTTCCCCAGGTGACTAACCGTGGAGAAGCCCATCTAGAGCTGAACGCCTTCCGCCGGAAACACGACTGCGCTCTTGTTATTTCTGGTGACTCGCTGGAGGTAGGCTCCAGCACCTCAGGCTGTTCAGGAACAGCACCAACACACTGTAGCCAAATTTGGATATTTTTAAAAGAAACTTTCATAGCCCAAACGTCGGTGACGCTTCTGATCTCTGTAAATTAGGTGTGTCTGAAATACTATGAGTATGAGTTCATGGAGCTGGCTTGCCAGTGCCCTGCTGTTGTCTGCTGCAGATGTGCTCCGACACAGAAGGCCCAGATCGTGCGATTGCTCCAGGAAAGGACTGGTAAACTCACCTGTGCAGTAGGTAAGGGAATAGTCAGGGAGGAGTGTCCATGTGGGATGGCATCTTCCCTAGTTCTTCCTTTAAGTGAGCATAGTCCCGTGTCATCTCATAACACCTGGAAATGCTGAGTTCCCTAACAGTGGTTTTGAGGGGTGATTGAGGTGGTGAGATTTTGCTTATGGAAACTTCAGTGACAAACTACCCAAATATTTGGGATAATACCCTTGCAAAACAGAGTTCATGAACTTGATCAGGTAAAGTGCCACAGTTAATCTGTGAGCTTGATTTCAGCACTGTAGGCATAATGATGGTACATCTACAATTCAGATTAATTGATCAATGACCTGTGGGTGTATTATAAACAAAACAGAGCTGATTAAGAATTTAATTATTTCTATTTAAAATCCTGCTTTTGTTAATAGGTTTAAGTGTTTCTTCTAATATTATAATCTGGTGCAAATGCTTTTGGTGGGGTTGCAAGTTGCCCCTGTTGCCTAACTACTACTGTTGGTTGTGCTCTGACCTGCAGGTGATGGAGGGAATGATGTTAGCATGATTCAGGAGGCTGACTGTGGTGTTGGAGTTGAAGGAAAGGTGAGGTTACCTCATGTTTAATAAGACTTCCTATGGGAATTCTGGAGGTAGTTTGCAAGTAACTCTTACATGAATCCTCAGTAATTTGTGCAGGAAAGTGAGAAGCTTCCACAAGAATAATCATCAGACCAATAGGCTTATCATGAAAGATAATTTGGCTGTAACAGAGACTTCAGTTTAATAGAGTTGAAGTTCATTATTTGGTTCTTGGCAGATTCCTGGAGTTTGGACTGTCGTGGTTAGGTTTGGGGTTTTTAATCATGTGTGGATGCTCCAAATGCTGGAGTTATAATTACTCTGATAACATATCCCCTATGTGTACAATTAAAAACTGTTTATGTTAATTTAGAAAGAAAACTCTGGGTTAGAGCTCTGGTTCCTGCATGTGGAGCCACTTGGAGTGACAAGACTGGTTCTGGCGGCAGTGGAAAGGCTCTACTTGCAGTCAGCCAAATCATTCAAATTGGGTGAACTTTTGAGACTGAAAATTTGTGTTCAAAACTGACTTGATATGAGTGTCACGTTAACATACATGTTATGAATCATAATCCAGAGGGTTGCTTGGAATTGGAGGCCAGGGTTCAAATGGGAATTCTCCTCATGTTTTTGCCTGTTGCTTAAAAGCCACAGTGGAAGGCAGAAGTGCTGAGGTAATATTCTCCCTCACCTAATATATTGCAAATTTTCTTGGAAATTCTGTCAGTGATAACTAAATAATAATATAACATCTCTTTGTTTCCAATAATGAAATGATCTCACTATACTTTTACTTGCTGTGTACACAGGAAGGAAAACAGGCATCGCTTGCAGCCGATTTCTCTATCACTCAGTTCAAACATCTGGGTCGTTTGCTAATGGTGCATGGAAGGAACAGTTACAAGCGGTCTGCAGCTCTCAGTCAGTTTGTAATCCACAGGAGCCTGTGCATCAGTACAATGCAGGTAAATGGACTGTCATGAGGGGGTTTCCAAAGGAGAGGTGAAATAGCCAAATGAAAAAGTAAAGGTTCGGTGTTTCATTTTTGCATGCAACTCTTTCTTCTCATGAGAATTTTCATGAGTTGGAACTTGATGTTGTTACTTTGATATGAAAACACATAAGAAAATTCCTGTTATTGGACAACCATCATCAACTTCTCTAAAAATGGACAAATTATATTCTACCTTAGAAAACATTTATTTCATGCAGCATGTCCTCCCTATCATTTAGTAACGCTAGGAAATACTGAAAATCTGAAGCAAGACAGCAATACTTTCAAGGCCTCTGCTGAGTAAGCACACTTATTTTCAACTGTGTTTTAACTTTGGTCTCACTATTTGAAGGCTTTAAGCAACTGAGGAGGACCTAGCTCAGACCCTGGTGAGGTGACCGAGAGCTCGGTCTGGTGTGCTGGGGAGGATTCACAGGAGCCACGCCGTGTGGGCTGCTGAAGCATGTACTGACCTTCCCAAGGACTCAGCAGCTCGCTGCAGCAGTGTGGAGACAGACTGCTCCTCCCCATCTCAAAGGAAACTTTAGAAACGGATTGGGTATTCACAAAATTCACACTGCTCATGTATGCAGAGCCTCAGCATAACAAAAACACAGTTGCCATTTGGCAGGAAGAGCTGAAAGAGATTTTTTAAGAGTTCATAAGCCAAATTCTTAGCTGTGGTGACTTGAGTGAAAGTTACAGTTAAGGACAGAGGTTACTCTTTGGGAGCTGTGTTTCCATGCCATAGTGTACTGATATATTCCTTAAAAATATGAATTTTTTTTTTTTTTTTTTTTTGAGTAAAATGCTTGATATTTTTGAGAAGGCTGGTTCCATTCTCTCCCTTTTTAGAATAAACATGTTGGAGAGTGATGCATAGAGACAAAAGATTCAGGCTCAGGGGTCAGTCTAGCTTTCTCTGCAGCTGAAAATAAGAATGGAAAACAAACTTGATAACTTTGGACTAACAACAACAACAAAAATAATAAGATTGAACTGAGTGGAGTTTGTACTGATGAGTGTTAACTCTTTTTGCATTGTGAAGGCATTATCCAGGCTTAAATAAGTATGCACCTGCCCTTCACAACATTGGGATGGCTTTGATCAAACCAGTGGACTTTGAAGCAAACCTTTTTGGTTTTTTCTGTGGAATTATATTCCAAAAAAGTTTTGCAAGTCCAGCTGTCCAGTGTTTGCTGTTAAACATAACTTTAATCCAAGGTTTGTGTAGGAATAAAAAGGGTTGATGTTACATTCTTCTGTCTTCATTTCAGGAATTTGGATGACCCCCTGCAAGTACCTTCCAGTTTGAACAGAGTGTATTTTAAAGCTATTACTTTTACTGCAGTATCTTAACACCTGAAAAGCTATTTCTTTCATTTTCTAGGCTGTTTTTTCATCAGTATTTTACTTTGCTTCAGTTCCTCTCTACCAAGGCTTTCTCATCATTGGGTAAGAGCTCACTTTTTACTAATAGTGTGGAAAACCTGTACGTAATGAATGTATTTGGGCTGATTAACTTGCAAGACATTCACATCTTGACTCTACATGTTTCACAACACTGGTTCAGAAGATTGATGTGATCCTTTTCCCCTTTCTGCTCCTCTGCACTGAGCAAAGCCACCGAGGCAGTGCAAACACTTCTAGAAAGCTTTCCAAAAGGACAGTTTGTCACATTCCAAACATAAGAAGCAAACCATTCTCCAGGAGCCACTCCTTCAATCCTAGTGAAAAGCAAAGGGACAGTTGTTCTGCTCTGGTTCCTACACAGCAGTGAGAGACAGTGTCAGAAAGCAGGGACAACGCAACTTCTACAACAGAAGGAATCAGTTCCTGTCTGAAATATACTGGGATTTCATTTGTAAACCTATGACTCTATAGACTTTCAAGTAAATAATTAAAAAAGAAACATCAAATTCATCTCCATTGCTTTCTGATGCAAACAGGATCAACCCTGAACTGTAGAACAAACTTTGGGGTGGGGACAGGTCTGTCCTTGGGTCCATTAATAACCTGTAACATCAGTTGCAATACTTGAACCAACCATCTGTGTATGAGTGTTTCTAATAAAAAGCCATTCTTAAAGCAGGTTTTTCCCACATGTAAAACTGGTGTGTGTCATTTTGCACTTCAAGAATACCGTATTTCCTTTCTGAAGACTAGCAGTTCTGCTAACTCATCTGCACCTTAGATAATTTACCGATCTTCTACCTTCTTCCAGGTACTCAACAATTTACACAATGTTTCCAGTGTTTTCTCTAGTCCTGGACAAGGATGTTAAATCTGAAGTTGCAATGCTGTACCCAGAGCTCTACAAAGATCTTCTTAAGGTGTGGGAGATTCTTGTTTGTCTGTTTTGGTTTAAAGCAGGATCCCCATCTTGATTTGAAACTCTCTAAATGTGTAAAGTCAAATATATTATCAGTAGATACAGAATTTTATCATGCATTTTCAAGCAAAATTGTTTTAAAGGCAAATTTGAATTAACAGATACAACCAGATTTCCTGGCAGTTTGTTACTGAATGCTACATGAAATGCAATTTATTAAAAACGGCTGGGGAAATAGAAGTTCCAGTCTGTGGGAAATTCTAAAGATTTAATATTACTGATTTGTTCCAAAATAAAGGGGAAAGAGAAATTGTTAGGGATTTGGCACTATCCTTAAGCCAGAAAAGGGGGTGAGGGGAAGGGGTATGTTCATTTGATGGAGGGAGGAGGTTATCACATAGTTTCTTGAATAGGAATTTGCCTTGAGGCTGATCTAAAGGTTTGGTTGCTATGCCATTTTTGTAGTTTAAGCATGAAAGTTGAGTCGTTCTCCTTAGGCAAAGAAAACTTTATTTCATATTTACCATAGAAATATCAGGTAGGTAAATCTTGTCTTAGATTCTTTTTTTTTTTCCTGGAATTTTTTTTGCATAACTGGAGTATGCAGACTGGGAACATCTTTCTTAATTGAAGGAAAGGGTGGACTGAGTCTTCAACAGATCCTTTCCCTGAAGGATTTCTGTTAAACAGATACTCTCAGAAGCAAAGCCTGTTTTTCCAACAGCCTGAATTAGTCTCCATCTGGTTTCACTTGCATGTTGTCTCTTATGTCATAAACCACTAATTCTCCAACCATCCTTAGGCCTGGTCTAAACATAGGGGTTTTTTGTACTGGTATAGCTGTGTTGGCTGGAGATATTTTTTTTAAAAACCTATCTGCCTTCAATATGATGGTGATTTGTGTGTGTGTCTAGAAATATTAATACATTCATATATATGTGTACACACACATTTCATGGTACAATGACTAAACTCATGAGACATCTTTGCACTGAATTAACTGTGTGTGCAGCAAGGACGAGGTTGTACCATACTGTGCAAGCAGTGAGCTTCCACAGTCCCAGCCCTCCTTTGTGCGTCGTGAAAAATGAGACTAGAGAGACAGTACCTCAGGGTTGGTTGATGTGTCTTCTGGGTTTGTTTTCTACATCATGTTCAAATTCTCTCTTATTAGTTGCTGGGTTGATGTAAGTGAATGTTATAAAAGAAAACCCCAATGGAGCTTTGTCTTTTTTTTTTTTTCTTTTTTTCTTCCCCCTTTTAGGGACGACCATTATCATACAAAACTTTTTTAATATGGGTCTTAATAAGCATCTATCAAGGTAAGAAATCAACTTCTGCTTGTGCCTGTAGCTGTTTTAATGAGTACAAAATACCTAATTTTTTGTATTATAGGAAGTTAAATAAGCAATGCATCCTTGGTATAATGAACACTGGTTGGTTTGGGTTTTTTTTTTTTTTTGGTCTCAGAAAATGACAGTAGTGTTACCAAAGGAAAAAAATATCTAAAACTAAATATTCACAGCAACTGGTCAACCCCATCATAGGCAGTGATGTAGAACTTCAAAGCATCTTATGCCTCGTCCCATTACGTCAGCATGCGAAGTGCAGAGTCTGTAGCTTTGTGTATTTTATCTAAACCCTATCTATTAAAAGTGCAATAATTCTGGTTACTTTATAGCCATCTGTAATAAAGGACTGGGGTAGAGCTCAGGTTCTTGATCTTATGTGGTACAGTCTAATTAGGTTGCTAAAACAGTGAAGCAATGTCTTAATTACAATGCCTCCATTTTCCAAAAGTGGATGTAGTAGTTGGGGTATATGTCTAAGAAGGTATTTTCTTTCATTTTGTCTGTCTTTTTTTTTTTGTAATCATGTAACCTCAAACTCAAGTACTTTCTATAAGTGTTAATCAGGGAATCATGGAAAACATGTAAATAAAGTGGCACTATAAGCTAAAATAACAATATTCTAA